>CM077643.1:180110104-180362604 GCA_039707465.1 Rhabdophis nuchalis
CCAGTTGAAATCAACTGTCCATCTCTTTTAACACTTTTTTTGGTGATTCAATGTGAATTGATTTCACAGCAGGGAGTTGTTGAAATATCCTGTCCCTGCTGAATAATCAACCATTCAACCAATATGCTGCGACTGCGAACATGTTTCCCCATCTGTCTGTCTGGCGCTTTCATTTTGCTGGCGGCTCCCATGCAAGCTAAAGCCAGGGCTGATTTATGAATCCACAAAGTCCCAATAAGAGAATCAAAGAGATCATAAATAAAAAAGGCCTTTTAAAAATGAAACAAAAGCAGGGAAACATGAGGAAATAATTGTCTCAGAGTAGAAGAGCTGACCCATATCAGCAAGCCTTCAGCAGCTCAGAAACACTCAGTACAAGGGAACCAAATCAGATCACAAATCTCAAGCTTATCTCGTTTGTTTCATTGACCTTCCTTCCTTCCTCTGACAAGAGAGAGAGCTCGGTGGGATGGCCACTCTTCAATTGATAGCATGCGTGAAGTTTTCAACCCAAACTATATTACTAGGGAAGAAACTGTTGCAGCTTTAAGTTTGAGACAGCCCCAGTTTAGCACATAGATTGGAGGGTGTTGGGCAAAGCAATTTTTTAAAATTAAAAATTAAATGTATGGTTAGGAATATGCATTCCCCCTCCCCCCAGTGGTGAAATTCAAAAATTTTTACTACTGGTTCTGTGGGTGTGTCTTTGTGGGCATGATGTGGCTTTGTGGGTGTGTCTTTTGGGCATGGTGTGTCTTTGTGGGTGTGTCTTTGTGGGCGTGGCAGGGGAAGGATACTGCAAAATCTCCATTCCCACCCCACTCTGGGGCCAGCCAGAGGTGGCATTTGCTGCTTTTCTGAACTACTCAAAATTTCCACTACTGGTTCTCCAGAACCTGTCAGAACCTGCTGGATTTCACCCCTGCTCCCCCCGCCCCCACTTCTGTCCACCAGTGTCTCTGCACCAAACATTCCTGGAAAGGAATGCCAACATGGATATATCTGCAGTGGCTCTGTCAGGCTGGAATGTGACAACAGAAGTCTTGAGTTCTACTCAACGTAATGTCTAGGAAGTTTCTGTAGAGCAGGGGTCTCCAACCTTGGCAACATTAAGACTTGTAGACTTCAACTCCCAGAAGTCCACAAGTCTTAATGTTGGTCTACAAGCTGGCTGAGGAATTCTGGGAGTTGAAGTTCACAAGTCTTAACCTTGTCAAGGTTGGAGACCTCTGCTGTAGAGCATCAGAATTAATGCTCTACATCAGTGTTTTTCAACCTTTTTTGTGCAAAGGCACACTTTTTCATGAAAAAAATCACGAGGCACACCACCACCATTAGAAAATGTTAATTTTTTTAAACTCTGTGCCTATATTGACTATATATAAAATAATTCTCTTGAATAGGAATCAAATAAACACAAAGAAATTATTTTATAATTACTTTATTATGAAATAATAAAGTATTTTATAATTGTTCATATTTCTGTTTACTTACTCAGTGCGAAACCTGGGCCTTTTTGGCTGACACAAAGCTGATATTGGAATTGGAATTTTTCCCACGGCACACCAGACAATATCTCACGGCACACTAGTGTGCCACGGCACAGTGGTTGAAAAACGCTGCTCTACATTTTTCTCTCTGTATGAATGCTCGGCAATTGCATCTTGCCATGATATCTGGTGGGGTCACTCATATATTATGCTTACAATAACTGCGGGGAGAAGACGACGCTAAGGAAACACTGAGTGAGCCAAAAAAATATAATGAATAAGTTGCAGAGGTGGGTTCCTAGTGGTTCAGCCCGGTTCAGTCGAACCGGTAGTAACTTGGCGGCCTGGGTCGGTGGAACTGCAGTAACACAGGCCTGCCATGCCCCTGAACCAGTTCTCCAATAGTACCACCATTTTGATTTTCGGTTCTGCACATGCACAGAACAATTTTCATTGCAGAAATGTAATTTCCCCTATTTTAAAACATGTTGCGCATGCACAGACCTTTCTAGATGCAAATACGCGCACACACAAAACGTTTTGTGTGCCAAACCAGCAGTAATGCTGGCAGCAACCCACCCCTGATAAGTTGATATAATTGTAAGTTTCATTGATTCTATATCTCAGCCTTCCCTAACCGGATGCTCTGAGACTACAATGTCCAAAAGTTCAAGATGGCAGAGATTCTCCAGACAGACAGAATAAGGCCGTCTATTTTGTGAGATATTGCAATGATTTGTGTTCCTATAAACTTTAAAAGGAGCGTGCATCCCTTTGAATACCTTCCTGCTAGCCCCTGGTTTCAAAAAGAACCACAGAGTAAAGTGTATTCATTTCATATCATGATGGAAAAACAAGAGCTTGGGTCAATTATGGCTTCTTGTGCATTTCAGAATCTCTTTTGGTATGGAGAGTAACAGATGGAGGAGTCTCATTCCACACAGTGGTTCAAGCTTTGACTTTTAAAAAGAAGGAAACTGAAAGCATTCCAGCTTCTGGGTCTGCATCTCTAATTTGCGTTATTGAAAAACAAACTAAAAATGAAAGAGCTGGATGAACTATCAGGGACCTTCACTATACTTGAGGTGGGAAATTATGGTTCATGCATGGGTGTCAACAGCAGAATCCCTGGACAACCAGAGACATGAATTATTGAATTCATGGCAGTATGTATGTACTGTATGTATGCATGTATGCAGGCATGCATGTATGTATGTAATGTATATGGCTTACTACTTACTACATTTTATCAGTACTGTGATAAAAAGATTCATGGAGGTTTACAACATATAAGAAAGTATCCATAGTAAAACAGTAATATAAACGACAATAAAATTAAAAGTTAATAAAATATTAAAAATATTTCAATTCACTAAATCAAGAAACATTTCAGTTTTTAATAACTTCCTGAAGGAGAGCAAGGGGGAGGCCATTCCAAAAGTATGGGGTTACAAGCTGTTATGATACTGCTGGACTCCTCCTCTTCCTCTTCCCCTCTTCCCACTCCTCCTTCAGTACAGAATAAAAACCTAAGAATCAATAACCCTTTGAACTAGTGGGGAAATTCAAAAAGTTTTACTATCGATTCTGTGGGCATGGCTTGGTGGGTGTGGCAGGGGAAGGATATTGCAAAATCTCGACTCCCTCCCCACTCTGGAGCCAGTCAGAGGTGTATTTGCCAGTTCTCCAAACTACTCAAAATCTCTCCTACTGGTTCTCCAAAACTTGTCAGAACCCACTGAATTTCATCCTTGTTTTGAACCCTGGACTTGTCTTCTGATGTGGAGAAGGACGAAATAGAAGAGCCAGAGGCTTCTAAGGTTAATAGCCTGTTGGTGGTGGTGGTGGGAGAAGGATTTTAGCAATGTTGAAGCCAATCTCCCCACTCTTGCTGAACAGATACAGCAAGTCCCTAGGATGCATTGAGGGCCTCTCGGATGTTCACCACCCAGCCCCCAAGCAGAGGCAGCCTTTGATGATTCAACAGCAGAGGGCTGAGCTCAGCAAGTCAGACGGAGTGGCCAAGAAGTAAACCAGCAGGAGAGCAGATTCCAACAAATATTGTCCCTCCGCCATGCGACTGGGTGGTGGCACAGCAAGTGCACTCAGTGGAACTTTACAAGTACAGTCCTGCAGCTACCCAGGGGACTTAATACCATTCATTTAGGGACCATTTATTTATTTTTATTTATTTTATTAAATTTATAGACCGCCCCCTCTCCCCCATGGGGACTCAGGGCGGTGCACAGGAAATTAAAAATCATATAAATACAGCAATATACAAATATTAAAACCGAATTAAATTACCCCTGTGCTAAAATATCAACATTAAAACCCTTAAAACCCTAAACAGCTGTACCCCTTAAAATTCCAATTAAACAATTTATTTCTACAGGCTAGGTATGATAAGTTAGGTCAGGCCGGCCTGATGGAAGAAGTAAGTCTTTAACTTCTGGCGGAAGGAGTGGAGGTCTGTCGTTGTTCTGATTTCGGGGGGTAGGTCGTTCCAGAGGGGAGGGCCCACCATAGAGAAGGCCCTTCCCCTGGGCATTGCCTGCTGGCATTGCCTAGTGGACGGCACCCGGAGAAGTCCCTCTCTGTGGGAGCGAATCAGCCGGAGGGATGTATGGGTCAGGATGCGATCCCGCAGATTTGAAGGTACAATGGCACTGAAAAAAGTGGCTTATGACTGTTTTTCACTCTTATGACGATTGCAGCATTCCCATGGTCACACGGACAAAATTCAGACACCTGACCACAGACTCACCTTGATGACACTCTGGTCACCCGATCCCCTTTTCCGACCTTTTGACAAGCGAAATCCACGGGGAAGCCAGATTCATTTCACAACCGTGTTACCGACAACAACTGAATTGATCCCCTTAACAGCTGTAAGAAGAAAGGCCATAAATGTGGAGCAAAAGTAATTTAACAACTGCCTTGCTTAGCAACAGGAATTTGGGGGCTCAGTTGTGGCTGTAAGCCAGTGCTTCTCAATTATTTTCTGTCAGGCCCCCCCTAGGAAGAAGAAAACATTTCGCGCCCCCCGCGCGACTGTAAATAGTATCATTTGTCTATAAAATTGTTATAAGTACACCTCTGCATAACACTGTATCCTTATTAACGTATAAGAGAATAAAAAAAAGAAAGAAATTTCTTTCTCTTTCTCTTTTTCTCTTTTTTCTTTCTCTCTCTTTTTTCTCTTTCCTTTCTGTCTCTCTCTTTCTCTTTCTCTCTGTCTGTCTTTCTTTCTTTCTTTCTTTCTTTCTTTCTTTCTTTCTTTCTTTCTTTCTTTCTTTCTCTCTCCCACTTTTTTCTTTCTTTCTTTTTCTTTCTTTCTCTCTCTCTATCTCTGTCTGTCTCTCCTTCGTCTGCCCATCTATCACTGTGTGTGTGTGTGTGTGTGTCTCGCATTCACGCACTTAATCACTGTGTCTCTCTCTTTCTCTCCCTGTCTCTCTCTCTGTCTCTCTGTGTGTTTCTGTCACTCTCTGATTCCTCCCTCCCTCCCTGTCTCTCTCTGTGTCTGTGCCTCTCTCTGTCTGTGTGTCGTCGTCCCCGCCCCGCCCCCACTCCCCGCGGAGTCTCCTTAGCCCGGCTCACCCGCCTTAGCCTGCCCCGGCCGCGCTGTGCTTGATCGCTCGTTCGCTCGTTCAGGCTCCGTGTGTGTGTGCGCGTGTGTGTGTGTGTGTGAGGAACGGCAGTCCCTGGAAGACGACGAGTGGCCAGCATGCCGGCTGTGGAGGGAGGGAGGAGGAGGGAGAAAGGGAATCGGCAGAGCCGATTTGCCGAGGTCAAACGCGCCCCCCTTTACAGAGCCTCGCGCCCCCCCTGGGGGGCGCGCCCCACTATTTGAGAAACGCTGCTGTAAGCCGACGACTACCTGTATTGGCCTCCCTGCATGGGAGAAAACACCAAGAACAGCTATTCAAGTCTCAGCTGTGTCATCTTCATCTTGTTAGGTTATGCTTTGAACTCCAGATTCCACCTCAACGTTTCTTTGGTCTTTTCTCTTCGATTTGTCATTGGTTTATTGGATTCCTGTGCCTTTGACTATGTCACCGTAGACATCTTTAGCTATAGGTGAAAAAGGACTCTGGGCTTCTACAACTTCTGCCTGAATGTTTTATACCATTGAACCGTGGCAGGCATCCAGCATGCCATCTCGTTGACCACCAGCCAGCGGATGCTGGCACTGAAAGCTAGCAGCTGTTCCTGACAAGAGCTATTAGAGCTGATTCTGCTTGGAGAAGGCAGTCCTGCGGATACCCAGGTGCCAAGTCATGAAGTCCTTGGTATGTGAACACCAGAACCTTAAAACTATATAGAAATCAATTGACAACCACTACAAGGCATTCAGGATTGGCGCTTTATGCTCCAATTAGCACTTAGACTTATAGTGCTTTCCAGCCCTCTTCTAAGCAGCTTACAGAGTGAGCCTATTGCCCCCAACAATCTGGGCACTAATTTTACCCACCTCGGAAGGAAGGATGGAAGGCTGAGTCAACCTTGAGCCTTGTGAGATTCGAACTGTCAAATTGCAGGCCGCCGGCAGTCAGCAGAAATAGCCTGCAGTACTGCACTCTAACCACTGCGCCACCGTGGCTCTTGTAGTATATGCACAGGCTGCTGCACTCTGGACCAGTTGCTGTTCCTCCCCATCTGATAAGGGCAGATTCATGCCAAAGGCACAGCAGTAGTCCAGCCGGATGGCATGAATCACTGTAGCCAGGTCCTCCTGTGCTAAGCGCAGGTGCAATTGACGTACCAGGCACAGCTGGGTGAAGGCTCTTTAAGCTACAGCTTCCACTTGTTCTTGTAAGCCAGAGGTGTCAAGCTCACATCGTCATGGTGTCATCACGTGATGTATCACTACTTCCCCCCCCCCCCTTCGCTAAACCGGGCATAGGCATGGCTAGCACATGATGCATCCGGCCCCTGGGCTGTGAATTTGACACCCCTGTTCTAAGCTATTAAGTTTAGACATGGATGTCAAACTCACCACATCACATTGCTGTCCCAACATGACATTTTTCCCCTTCGCGGAGCTGGGATGGGTACGGCCTGGATGTGACACATCCAGCCTGAGGGCTGTCAGTTTGACACCCCTGCTCTAGGGTCTCCAGATCACAAACCTGGTCTTTTACCGGTTATGCCTGCTGGGATGGGATGGTTATAACTGGAAAGTATTGCTTGTTGATGAAGTTTCTGAACGTAATGGAGGAATTTCATAAGATCCCACCATTGCATGAATCCTCAGGGTCAGTCTGAAGTGGTATGATTCAAAATGGACTTCCTTCCTTCCTTCTCCTCTCATGGATATAATAAGGTTACCAAATCAAGGTGGTTTGCAGAGAAAAAAAATAAAAACAAACAGAGAAAACAAACAATACTTTGTGAGAAGTACGTAAAACAATTTCAACCATGGAGAACAAGTTCATGGAGAACAAGGGTATCCATGGCTATCATTATGGATGCCTAAGGACACCCTCTGGGTTGGAGAGATAGAGAGGATATCTCTCAATGCCATTTGCAGGGAATCATAAGCAGGTGAAGACATCTGCTTGGGAATGCCCTGAAGCAAATGGTGAGCCACTGTGTGAGACAGAATGCTGGACTGGATGGGCTGTGGCCTGTTCCAGCAAGGCTATTCTTATGTTCTTATGTTCTTAACCATCCTTCAGTCATCACACCTGTTTTCTATAGGACATCAAACTTGTGAAGGAGGTTGATCTGAGAGAGAGGGAGGGAGAAAAGGAGATGGAGCAGGGAGGGGGAGAGAGAGAGAGAAAGGGAGAGAGAGAGAGAGAGAGAGAGAGAGAGAGAGATTTTTTTGATTTTTTTTTTGATTTTATTGAATTTATACCCCGCCCTTCTCCAAACGGATCCAGGGCGGCGCACAGGCATATTAAAAAACATACAAACATATAAAACTTTAAAAAAAAAACTTATTCAACTAAAAAACCTGTGCTAAAACCGAATTAAAATCCCCATTTTAAAACTATCTATGAGTCAGAATTGGAGGCTACGCTAGGCCGGCTAGTTGGAATAGGTGTGTCTTCAGACACTTGCGGAAGAGGCGGAGGTCGGAGATGGTACGGAGTTCAGGGGGTAAGTCGTTCCAAAGGGCTGGTCCCGCCACAGAGAAGGCTCTTCCCCTGGGTGTCGCCAGTCGGCATTGACCGGCCGACGGCACCCTGAGGAGGCCCTCTCTGTGGGAGCGTATCGGTCTGAGGGATGTATGGGGCAGGAGGCGGTCTCGCATATAACTATGCCCCGAGCCATGGAGCGCTTTAAAGATGGTCGTTAGAACCTTGAAGCGCACCCGAAAGACCACAGGAAGCCAGTGCAGCTCGCGCAGGATCGGTGTTATGTGGGAATGTCTAGGCACTCCCGTAATCACCCGCGCGGCTGCATTCTGGACTAGCTGTAGCTTTCGGGTGCACCTCAAGGGAAGCCCCATGTAGAGAGCATTACAGTAGTCGAGTCGAGACGTGATGAGTGCTTGAGTGACTGTGCGCAAGGCACCCCGGTCCAGTAAGGAGCGCAATTGGCGCATCAGGCGTACCTGATGAAACGCCCCCCTGGCCACGGCTGCCACATGGTCCTCCATAGACAGCCGGGAGTCCAGGAGGACACCCAAATTGCGCGCCCTCTCCACGGGGGCCAGTGTTTCGCCCCCAATGGCCAGAGTTGGAATAATCTGGCTGAATCGGGGCGCCGGAAGCCACAGCCACTCAGTCTTGGACGGGTTGAGCTTGAGTTTGTTGCTACCCATCCAGATCCGTACGGCCTCCAAACACCGGGACATAACCTCGACGGCATCATTGGGGTGGTCTGGGGTGGATATGTACAACTGAGTATCATCAACGTACAGATGATATCCCACCCCAAAACCATGGATGATCTCACCCAGCGGCTTCATATATGTGTTGAACAGTAGGGGCGAGAGGACCGACCCCTGAGGTACCCCACATATGAGGGACCTCGAGGCCGACCTCTGCCCCCCTGCCAACACACATTGCGACCGACCAGAGAGGTAGGACGAGAACCACCGCAAAACGGTGCCTCCCAGCCCCAACCCCCCCAGTCGGCGCAATAGGATACCATGGTCGATGGTATCAAAAGCCGCTGAGAGGCCTAATAGGACTAGGATAGAGGAAAATCCTCTATCCCGCGCCCTCCAGAGATCATCAACCAATGCGACCAATGCCGTCTCGGTGCTGTGCCCAGGTCGGAAGCCGGACTGGCGTGGGCCTAGATAATCAACTTCCTCCAAGTGTCGCGGAAACTGTTGAGCCACCACACTCTCAACAACCTTCACTAAAAAGTGAAGGTTGGAGACGGGACGATAGTTCTCTAATAATGCTGGATCCAGGGACGGCTTCTTGAGGAGGGACCTTACTACCGCCTCTTTCAAGACGGCGGGCAAGGACCCCTCACTCAGAGATGCGTTGACAATGCCCTGGAGCCAGCCTCGTGTCGTCTCCCAGGATGCCAGTACAAGCCAGGAGGGACACGGGTCCAATAAACATGTGGTGGCCCTAAGTCTCTTTGACAACTTGTCCATATCCTCGGTAGTAACAAAATCAAACTCCTCCCATGATGGTGTCACAAGAACAGCCTCGGCACGCTCGACTGGGCCACTGTCGATGGAGGGTAACTCGCTCCGAATCCGAGTGATTTTCTCCTGCAGATAAGTCCCAAATTCCTCTGCTCGACCCTGTAAAGGGGCTTCACGCGGCCTCTGTTGGAGGAGGGAGCGGGTCACCCCAAACAGGGCAGCAGGGCGGTTATCTGCGGATGCAATAAGAGTGGCACAATACTCATGTTTGGCCACTCTTATTGCCACTAAGTAAGTCCTAATATGGTCTCTCACTAGTGTTCGGTCGGCTTCGGAGTGAGATGATCTCCATCTGCTCTCTAGGCGTCTCTTGTGGCGCTTCATCTCCCTGAGCCCCTCGGTAAACCAAGGAGCCCAGGTGGTTCGTCGCCGCAAGAGAGGCCGCAAGGGCGCCACTCGGTCCAAGGCCCCCGTGGCCGCACTTAACCATGCGGCCACTAGGTCCTCAGTCGAGTCGCGGGGCAAGTCCACAGGAATTGGCCCAAGCTCCCTTTGGAACCTTATCGGGTCCATCAGGAGCCTGGGGCGGAACCATATAGGAATGTCCGGTTCCGCCTCCCCGCAGTGAGGTGCAGCGATCGGAAAGTCGAGCCGAAGGAGAGCGTGATCTGTCCATGATAGGGGTGTGATGACTAAATCCCCTATTCCCAGATCACTACTCCACTGTCCCGAGACGAAGATGAGATCCAGGGTGTGTCCGCCCTCGTGGGTAGGGCCTACAACTACCTGGGTCAGATCCATGGCTGTCATGGAAGCCATGAACTCCCGAGCTGCACCAGAGGTTTCGCCTGCCGACGGCAGGTTAAAGTCCCCCATGACTAAAAGTCTGGGGGTCTCAACCGCCGCCTCGGCTATCACCTCTAGGAGCTCGGGCAGGGCTGTTGTTGCATAGCGAGGAGCCAGGTATACAACTAACATGCCCAACTGCCTCCCTAGGCTCCACTTCACAAGGAGGGACTCGCACCCGGTCGTCTGAGGGATCGTGGTCTCCTTTTGCTCAAGACCTTCCCTAACCATAATCGCCACCCCCTCACCCCTCCCTAGGGCCCTAGGCTGATGGAAGGCTCGGTATCCTGGTGGGCACATTTCTACGAGGGGATGTCCTCCCTTGTGGCCCAACCAGGTTTCCGTAATGCCTACCAGGTCCGGGTCCCCCTCTGACACAAGGTCATGGATGAGGGGGGCTTTTTGTACCATGGACCTGGCGTTGCATAGCATCAGCCTAGGGCCCCGGGTCTGTGGTTCTTGCCCACCTAGCCTGCGATGGGAGCATGGGAGGTCGGAGCGCGTGACCGCCTGTAACCAGCGGCCACGATCCTCCAACCGGTGTCCATCCCGTCTCCCACCGCCCCTGCCCCTCCCCAAGACCGACTTGATGGAAAATACCTCAGTGGAAACGACCCCCCCCTCCCCCCCTCCGTTGCTCTACTTCCGCCGGCCGGAAGTAGAGCAAGGGAGAGATGGAGGGAGGGAGAGGGAGAAGGAGAGGGAGAGAGAGAGAGAGAGAGAAAGAGAGAGGCGTGTGTTAGATGCCACCACATTATTGCCCATAGTGTTTCCTTCCTATGTAGTTCTAGACCAGTGACAGCAAACCTATGACACACATGTCAAACGTAGCATGCCACATGTTGGGTGATATACCAGTCTTCACCAATACTCGACAACTCTTCTTGAAACCATGACTCTGAGAACAAGTGTTTTCCTCATATTCCAGTTCTGTAATTTGACATTTTTTAATATAATGCATTGCACCATGCATAATTGGGCTGTATTTTTTTTACAATAAAAAGGATGCAAAGGCTTGTTTCTGCCATGCTGGAAGGATGCACAGTATGCATGACACACTAGTAGAGTCAGGCAATTTTTGACACGTTGAACCCCAAGGGTTCTCCATCACTGTTCTGGACTGCTCATACTCTTTTATTCTGAAGAAGTGCCTACTCAAAGATCTTTCTTTTGCTATCTTTTAAAGGGCCACGTTGCCAGATATATTGATAGATAGATTCATGCACATCAACCCAGACAGCCAATTATGAAATCTTTCAAGCTGGTTCAGCATCTTGATGCTGATGTTTTAGTGCCCCTTGGGGCAGCTTTCCCTTAAATGACAATAAACAACCTTATTTTCAAATATCTTTCAGTCCTTGAATGAAAAATACATTGTTGCCATAGAGATTGTCACCCATAAATTGCTAATTACCTAGGCCTTAAGGGAGAGTTCCTTTGAATAAAATCCTTAAAATGGCAACACATTTCACAGTATCTATGAAGTACACATGTAAAGCCATTGTCGCTCTTCAGAACATCCTGGAAACCTGGTTTGTCTTTCTTTGCAGGCAACAGGCCAAGGGCCCAGAATGAAGTGGGTGAACCACTTTGAACTGGGAGAAGCTTGACTTGTTATCACTTCAGACTCTGGAATTCACACAGTGTGCGCGAGCATTTCTTTCTGTAGATAAGCACATACTGTACACCAGGAGTGTCAAACTCAAGGCTTGGGGCTTGCATCCAGCCTGCAAGGTGCTGAGAACTGACCCATCGGCTGCTCTGGAAATAGTGAAGGACCGACCTGCGGTGCCTCTGCCAATGAAAATGTGCATGCAGCTCCCCCAAGCTCCGTTTTATTTTATTTATTCATTTATTTTATTCGATTTATATACCGCCCTATTTCACCTAAAAGGGACTCAGGGCAGTGCACAGAAAGATAAAAACCCAACAATACATACAAAATATAAAAAACAATTAAATTATTAAATCTGTGCTAAAATTTGGATAAATAAATTTAAAACCAATAAATAACCAAAGTTTAAAATTATTCCCTTAGTCTATGTCAGGCCGGCTAGATGAAAGAAATGTGCTTTTAACATCCAACGGAAGAGTCGTAGGTCCGTGATGGTACAGATATCGGGGGGCAGGTCGTTCCAGAGTGCTCGACCCGCCACAGAGAAGGCTCTTCCCCTGGGAGCCGCCACCTCCATCTTCATAACAGGAACCATTTTAGCTGACAGAGAGTTGCAAGAGGCCATCGCAGTCAAAAATGAAGCTTGGGACCACCACAGGCACCCCAATGTAAGTGATGCTTGCATTGAGCAATTATGGGAACCTCGAGGTTTACCCATGTAACACCGCTTTTGCGCGAACTGCATTGGCTGCCTGTCGTCTTTCGGGTGCGCTTCAAGGTGTTAGTTATCATCTTTAAAGCGCTCCATGGCACGGGACCTAGCTATCTGCGGGATCGGATTCTGCCCCATACATCCCTGCGGCCGATCCGCTCCCACAGAAAGGGACTTCTCCGGGTGCCATCCACTAGGCTATGCCAGCGGGCGACGCCCAGGGGAAGGGCCTTCTCTGTGGTGGGACCAGCCCTCTGGAACGACCTTCCCCCCGAAATTAGAACAACTACGGACCTCCGCTCCTTCCGTCAAAAATTGAAATCATACTTTTTCTGCTTCGCCGGCCTAGGTTAGTCTTCCGTTTTTAACTGGATTTTTAGGGGGGTGTAGTTTAGTTTTAGCATAGTGAGTTTTAGCGCAGGGACAAATTGTTTAATTCTTATTTTAACTATTTATGCATTTTATATTTGCTTTTTTAACTTCCCTGTGCACCGCTCCGAGTCCCTTTGGGGAGAGGAGCTGGTCTATAAATAAAATTATTATTATTATTATTATTATTATTATTATTATTATTATTATTATTATTATTATTATTATTATTATTATTATTATTATTATTATTATTATTATTATGCTGAGCTGGCCACGCCCACCTTGCCAGGTCAAACACAACACTGATGCAACCCTCAATGAAATTGAGAACTAAGATGAAGCGATTAGTATCCTGTTTGAATGGCACAACTAGCAGTTGAAGCTAAAATTGAATCCTATACAGTTTGGGAAGGAACCTTTCCTTGTCCTTCGCAACAGGGCATTCATAGAGGAATGAGTTGAAAAGTTCAAGATGGCAGACCCTACTTAAAGATAACAAAATACGATCTTTTTGCAACTCTGTAGCCCCTATTTGGGGTACAGTTTGGGTGACTGGATAGAACTGAGTATTTACTAGCGGGTGCCCTTCCTGACACCTGCGTGGAGTTCTCAGCAGATATTTTCTCTTTGCATCTTAAGAGAGAAATGTCAACCACTACCTAGGATTGAACGCTCAACCTTCCAGGTGAGAGGCGAGTATCTTCACTATTAGGCCACCATCGCTATTAGGCCATTCTACAGAATGACAAATGCCCAACTCTTTTTTTTTAATGTATGATGGGTATCAACAAGCCATCCATTTGTCTGAAATGGTATAGGGCTTCCTGCCTAGGCAGGGAGTTGGACTAGATGACCTCCAAGGTCCCTTCCAACTCTGCTATTGTATTGTATAACAAGAGATGGCCTTTGGCCCGCAAGCATGGCCACCATCTCGACTTCTTTGGCCTTCTACTGTACTTGCAGACATCCCTGTTTCATATGTCATTGAATGACAACATCTAGCAATGCCAGCCAGCAGGTCCAATACTGCAGTATTTCTGCTTTTTTTTTTACATTTCTTAATTATCTTTTTAAGACGGCAGTCTTTCCAGGGTGACTAACCATGCAAAACATACAAATCAAGATCCTAACACCAAGGCAGGTTCGGGGGACTATATAACATTTCTTCAGGATGAACCTGTTGAATGCCAAAGGCCAAGTCAAATGTGTCAAAATGCACATCTGAAATACCTGCAATTTTTTTGGGGAGCTCTTGTATGCATAATTAAAAGGACACTCCTGCAGCAGAGGAAGAGCTAACCTTTTATCTTTCATTGTGATCTCCCCCTACCGAAATCTCTCCCTTGCCTCTGCTGTTAGCACTGTGGGGAATTCCCATTAGTGATAGTAATGGCAGCTACCATAGGGAGGAAGCGAGTTAAGATTAAAAGGGAGGTCCACGACATTGACCACGTGCAAACAGCATTTATGCATTCTGTTCTCTGTTGAATGAGGACAGGCTTCTTTTCTGAGAGTAAGATGGGGAACAGTTATATGTTACTAACTGTGCAGTCCAGATTTATAATCCCAGGTCTTTGTGATTAAAGATAATTGGTAGTGTTCTTTCACCTGTTGGACAGATGACTTAGGAGAAGCTCATGATATATGCCTCTCGCACTACACCTCAGGGGCTGGAACCCATGTGGTCTTTTAGACTGTTTCTTCCTCCATCCAATTCCTCCATGTTCTGACCCAGCCTTAGCAGAAGCAAGAAACAGACTCCTTGTCATGAAAACCTCCTCTTTATTTACCTCTTCCGAATTAATTGCACTCACCTACCAAAAAGTCCAGGCAATAGTCGTTCAAGGAGTTAACTGCAGTAACAGACCTTATCAGTTCCTTGCAATAATTGCAAGGCTGTGAGCTCCCAGCCAAAAGGCTGCAAATTAAGTTCTGGTAAGTAATTTTTGTGGCACGAAACACAATGAGCAAAATCTTCAGAAATACGAACTGTTGTCTCCTACGACAACCACTCGCCTTTCCTCCTATATATTCTGCAACCAGGGACGGGCCATTCAGCATCCATGTGTGCTTTGCTTCCGGAGTCGACTCCTTGTCCTCCATTGTTCACCTCTCCTAACTGCTCTGCGCATACGTGCATCTGGAACATGCCCCAGCTGTTCTTCCTCCTCATTCATATCAGCCTCCAAAGGCAGCTGCCTCCCTGGTGGCTGGGAAATGTCAGACGGCCCTGGCTCTATCTCAGTGTCCAACACTGAGCATCTATCAGAGCCTTCCCCAGGCCCCAGAACTGCCCTAAATTCCTCCCCAACCTCCTCATTGTCTGAGTCTGCCACCAGGTCTGCTGGCAGCTGGCGGGCCACAGCACATCTATTTAGCGCACAAGTGTCAAACTCGCCACATCACGTTGCTGGCACATGACGTATCACAATGATTTTTCCTTTTGGGGAGCTGGAGTGGGCGTGGCCTGAACATAACGCATCTGGCTTGTAAGGCTGTCAGTTTTACACTCCTGGTCTAGCACTGCCCCATATTTATATGGTAGGAACAACACTATTTCACAAATACCTGTTTGTTTGTTGATCTTTTCTTCTAATGTGCCATGTAGAAAAGGAAGGAAGAGACAGCACTCATAGCCGGAAACATAGCAAAATATAACATAGTACAAACATAATTAGATCCAGTTGATGGGAATTGTGGGGGAGGACATTTCTGCTGAGCATCTGAGTGTGTTCAGATGAATGATGGGTCCCCCTTTTATGGGCAGTATTGAAGCAAAGGCTGGGCAAAGGCTGGGTCTACAGGATTGACTTCTCATAGTCAATCCTGTAGACCACAGGTGTCCCAACTCATGGTGTGACATTTCGTGACATTTTTCCCATTCCTGGAGCTGGGGTGGGCGTGGCCTGCACATGATGCATCCATCCCATGGGCTGCCAGTTTGACCCCCCTGCTGTAGACCCAAAACCTTTGAGCCAAGCTCAATAAGTCCTTTTGGAAAGTTGAGAATATGGCATGGATGCGCTCACAAATGAGCTGCCGTAGAGAGGGGCTCAAAGCAAGAAGGTTGGGTGTCATGCAGTGGTGGGTTTCTGCAGGCTCGCACCTACTCGCAAGAGCCAGATGGTGAAATTTAGAGAGCCGGTGAGAGGGGGTAAGTCTGGCCTGCCGCTACTGGTAACCCAATGGGAAGGAAAGGAAAGGAAGGCAGAAAGTAAGAAAGGAAAGAAAGAGAAAGAGCGAGAGCGAGCGAGCGAGCGAGCGAGAGAGAGAGAGAGAGAATTTATCATCACAATTGAGCCCAAAATTTTGGTTGCTAAGCAAGAGCGTTGTTAAATGAGTTTCACCACATTTTACAAGTTGGCCACTCTCACCCTATCACATGACTGCCAAGCCACGCCCACAAAATAGGCCACACCTACAGAGTAGGTTCAAAAAAAAATTGAAACCCACCACTGGTGTCATGTTATATCTTCTAGTTCCCAGGAATGCTCCACTTTTCTCCAAGTTAACCTTTGAGAAGTACCGTATTTTTTGGAATATAAGACACACCTTTCCCCCCCCCTAAAAGAGGGTGAAAATTTGGGTGTGTCTTATATACTGAATGTAGCCCCACCCACCCATCGTCCCCCACCCTTTGGCCTCTGCCTCCCAGAAATTTACCTGCTTGCAGCAAATGGGGCTTGCTGAGGTTGCAATAGGCCAGGGGTCTGCAAAGTCGGCTCTTTTAAGACTGGTGGACTTCAACTCCCAGAATTCCCCAGCCAGCCTGGCTGGCTGGGGAATTCTGGGAGTTGAAGTCCACCAGTCTTAAAAGAGCCGACTTTGCAGACCCCTGCAATAGGCTATAGCAATCCCTGCAGCCTGAAACAGCCGATGATCCTTAAACTGAAAGTGTTTGCTCCATAAGGCAAATTGCTAGGAGGCAGAAGTAGATTTTTTTCTTGTGCTAATCAGGCTGTTTGCTGTTTGCTGCAAGAAAGTAAGTCAATAACTATAAATGCCTATAGAATGTTCAGATTATTAGACTTATTTTTAAAGATTACTTTATTATTGTTCTGGACAGCTTAATAAAATAAAGAAGCTTTTTAAAATAAATGCTTGATCTGAAGAGGCCCAGTGCTACTGTATCTTCTTTTAAATAGCAGAGAATAACTATACTCCCAGAAAGCACAGCATAACAGCATCTGTACAAGTATAGTCTGACATGTAACACTACAAACAGTGTATGTTGTCTCTGCTGTTTGCTGCAAGGAGGCAAATTGCTGGGAGGTAGAAGCAGATCCCCCCATGTTTTCCTCCCCAAAAGCTAGGTACGTCTTATACGTCAGAGCGTCTTATACTCTGAAAAATACGGTGTTTTCCCTTGATCAAGTTGGCACACATTGACAAAAAGTTCTAAACTGCAGCAATTAATTGTTGTTTTTTTTTTAAATATATATATATATATATATATATATGGGGTTCCTGTAGACATTCTTGGAAGTAAAGATGATTCTTAATGCTGGCACTTGTTGTAATATGTGCCATCCTCCCACTTATTTCTTTTTCTTCTATTATATAACACAAAAATGGAAACCTGATGTGTGCCAAGAGAATTGTTTGCAGTGTAAGGACTTTGGATACCCTATGGATCTATATTTGTATAGTCTTTTGTCAATAGAATTATATACTATTTGTCAAAAGGCAATGCTGATTTGGCTTGGGCACATTAAAGAATGCTTCTGATCATAAGTTTATTATTCTTTTACTCATGTAATATTTCCAAATCCTCGTTTCATTTTGTTTCTAAATCCTCTTAGTACTATAGCAATTGTTCCCAGGCTAATTAATTCTTGGGGTTGTGATTGACAGGTTTTGTTAAAGGCTTAATTTCAGATCCATTGTTTCACAACCATGTTCTTGTATACGGAATACAGTACATGGGAAGGGGGAAGAGAAATCAATGTGGTAATACATGTTGCCCCCTAGATGGCAATAGACTCCATGCCTTTGTTTTATTGGTGCCAAAGTTTCTACTCTTCCAGAGCCTAATACTACTAAATCCAAAGCCCATCTCCTGATACAATCAATTGTCTCACAGAGTAAAACTGATTGTTTAAGACTTACATTAATTAACAGAAAATGCTCCAACAGAATATAAGTCCATAGAGGAAAGACTGATCTGAGTAAGTTGCAATGAAATTAGAGCTGACTGCTTAGTTCCCAGGAAAAGTCATTGTCCAAGCAGCTGTTTGGGAAAAAATACTCACTGAAAATGGCAAACAACAGCAAGAATCGGTCACATTTTAGCCAACTTATGCCAGCAAATATGGAGAATGGCATAGTGGTCAAGCTATATTGAGACGGAGGGAGGGAGGGAGAGAGAGAGAGAGGAATAGGTAACATTTGGACATTGTAGTCTCAGGACATCTGGTTAGGGAAGGCTGAGATATAGAATCAATAAACTTGTATTTATATCATCTTATTCAAGATATCCCTGGGCTCAGTCACTGTTTTCTTCTCCCCACAATTAGCGTGAGCATAATATAGTAATATAGCCTAATAAAGCAAATACATGTGTTCCTAATAATAATAATAATAATACTTTATTGTCAGTGCACACCATATGTACAATAGATTGGTTGATCTCCCTCAGTGCACCCTCCCCTTCCAACACGATACAACTCACAGTGTTGTATTGTCATAAAGACAAAAAGTCCCTAACCCAGTAAATCATATTAAGAAACACCCAGTCCTATTGCACCAGTTCAACATGAAGATTCATATGGTTATTTTGTAAAATTGAACTTATTGCCCAAATATTTCAGATTGGTCACAATAACTACAGGAATCATACAAGACCAGCGCAATAGACTATCTGCTGCTACCAATTATTTTATTTATTTAATTAATTATTTATTTATTTATTAAATTTATACCCCGCCCTTCTCCAAACGGACCCAGGGCGGCGCACAGGAATATTAAAATACATACAAAACCATATAAAATTTAAAAAACTTATTCAATAAAAATCCTGCGCTAAAACCAAATTAAAATCCCCAAATTTAAAAACTGTCTAAAAGTCAATTATGGAGGTTACGCTAGGCCGGCTAAATGGAACAAATGTGTCTTTAGGCACTTGCGGAAGAGGCGGAGGTCAGAGATGGTGCAAAGTTCAGGGGGTAAGTCGTTCCAAAGGGCTGGGCCCACCACAGAGAAGGCTCTGCCCCTGGGTGTCGCCAGTCGGCATTGTCCGGCCGACGGTACCCTGAGAAGGCCCTCTCTGTGGGAGCGTATCGGTCTAGGGGATGTATGGGGCAGGAGGCGATCTCGCATATAACTAGGCCCCGAGCCATGGAGCGCTTTGAAGATGGTCGTCAAGACCTTGAAGCGCACCCAAAAGACCACAGGAAGCCAGTGCAGCTCGCGCAGGATTGGTGTTACATGGGAGTGTCTAGGCGCTCCGGTAATCACCTGCGCGGTTGCATTCTGGTCTAACTGCAGCTTTCGAGTGCATCTCAAGGGAAGCCCCATGTAGAGAGCATTACAGTAGTCGAGTCGAGAGGTCATGAGTGCTTGAGTGACTGTGCGCAAGGCAGCCCGGTCCAGTAAGGGGCGCAATTGGCACATCCACCCAAATTGTGCGCCCTCTCCACGGGGGCTGGTGTTTCGCCCCCAATGGCCAGAGTTGGAGTAATCTGGCTGAACCGGGGTGCCGGAAACCACAGCCACTCAGTCTTGGACGGGTTGAGCTTGAGTTTGTTACTACCCATCCAGATCCGTATGGCCTCCAAACACCGGGACATCACCTCGGCGGCATCGTTGGGGTGGTCTGGGGTGGATATGTACAGCTGAGTATCATCAGCGTACAGATGATATCCCACCCCAAAACCACGGATGATCTCAGTGGCTTTATTTATTTATTTATTTATTTATTTATTTATTTATTTATTTATTTATTTATTTATTTATTTATTTATTTATTTATTTATTTTATTATATTTATATCCCGCTCTTCTCCACAGAGGACCCAGGGCGGCGCACAGAAATTTAAAAACATACAAAAATAAATACATAATTTAAAATATATTAAACTATTCTAATCCTATGCTAAAACCAAATTTTAAAATACCCAATTTAAAACTCTCTAAAAATAGTCCCCATGGGAGGTTAGGCTAGGCTGGCTTGTTGGAAAAGATATGTCTTTAGACATTGGCGGAAGAGGCGGAGGTCAGTGATGGTGCGTAATTCAGGGGGTAGGTCGTTCCAAAGGGCAGGGCCCGCCACAGAGAAGGCTCTTCCCCTGGGTGTTGCCAGTCGCATTGTCCGGCCGATGGCACCCTGAGAAGACTCTCTCTGTGGGAGCGGATCGGCCGAAGGGATGTATGGGGCAGAAGGCGGTCTCGCATATAACTAGGCCCCGAGCCATGGAGCGCTTTAAAGATGGTCGTCAGAACCTTGAAGCGCACTCGAAAGGCCACAGGAAGCCAGTGCAGCTCGCGCAGGATCGGTGTTATGTGGGAGCATCTGGTGGCTCCCGTAATCACCCACGCGGCTGCATTCTGGACTAACTGTAGCTTTCGAGTGCACCTCAAGGGAAGCCCCATGTAGAGAGCATTACAGTAGTCGAGTCGGGACGTCATGAGAGCTTGAGTGACTGTGCGAAGGGCAGCCCGGTCCAGTAAGGGGCGCAATTGGCGCATCAGGCGTACCTGATGAAACGCCCCCCTGGCCACGGCCGCCACATGGTCCTCCATGGACAGCCAGGAATCCAGGAGGACACCCAAATTGTGCGCCCTCTCCACGGGGGCCAGTGTTTCGCCCCCAATGGCCAGAGCTGGAGTAATCTGGCTGAACCGGGGTGCCGGAAACCACAGCCACTCAGTCTTGGCAGGGTTGAGCTTGAGTTTGTTACCACCCATCTAGATCCGTATGGCTTCCAAACACCGGGACAGCACTTCGGCGGCATTGTTGGGGTGGTCTGGGGTGGATATGTACAGCTGAGTGTCGTCAGCGTACAGATGGTACTCCACCCCAAAACCACGGATAATCTCGCCCATCGGCTTCATGTATGTGTTAAACAAGAGGGGCGAGAGGACCGACCCCTGAGGAACCCCACATAAGAGGGGTCTCGAGGTCAACCTCTGCCCTCCTGTCAACACATATTGCGACCGACCAGAGAGGTAGGACGAGAACCACCACAAAACGGTGCCTCCCAGCCCCAACCCCCCCAGTCGGTGCAATAAGATACCATGGTCGATGGTATCAAATACCGCTGAGAGGTCTAACAGGACTAGGATAGAGGAATAACTTCTATCCCGCGCCCTCCAGAGATCATCAACCAACGCGACCAATGCCGTCTCGGTGCTGTGACTGGGTTGGAAGCCGGACTGGCGCGGGTCTAGATAATCAACTTCCTCCAGGTGTCGCTTCATATATGTGTTGAATAGTAGGGGCGAGATTATATTATATCACATCTAAAATGTTTTCAAGATCTATTGCAGTTCAACTCTAGCCAATGAAACCTAGAATGTATTCAAGATTATTGTATTGTCATCTGAACTGCCTCTGGCATATCTTTTGTCACTATTTGTCAACCTTTTAAGGTAGACCAGACTGGGAATTCAAAGTTGTGCATATTAATGCTATTTTTATTATTAGTAATCAAGTTTGAATGACCTTTTGAATGATCCCTCAATGGGGTGCTTACTCAGGTTACAGTTCTGGCCTGGACTCAAGTTTCTTTTATATCTTACCATTGTCTTAGTTGTGCCTCTTCCCCCTATTCCCCAGGGTTATTCTTTCTTCCTGTTACAGATGATTATATTCTTGGAAGCAAATAATCATGAGTGTAAACTTTTGAAGACATTTTCAAAGTCTCCAGAAGACCCCGCAATAAAAGAACCCAGCCAATGCAAAAGTGAAAAATGATAATTCGGATATAATATAATTATGAAAATAGCAGCAACTTGAGTTAAAGAGGAAACAAACACTAATGAAACAGCTAGCATAAGTAGCATGCAGATTCAATAGTCACACAGTTATAGGTTTCGGAGACCAGTAAGATTCTAACACTGCCAGAAATTTAAAAGAACAGGTATGCAGCAAGAGTCTTCCTGCAGTTATCTGGGTTACATATAAGCATTCCACAAATGCTTCCTAAGAATAAATAAAGAATAATTTCAAGAGGAAAAATTATGTTCCTTAATTGAGCATCCTGTTTTATTTTAAAAAGTTAAAACAGTGTTTAAAAAGTAAAGCGAAACAAAGAGTCTGCCACATTTACAGAGAGAGAGAGAGACTTTTGTTACTTGGTATAAAGTGGGAAAGCAGATTGAAACTCTGGATTGGACATTCTTCTCTCACACCTGTCCTTTACATCAGGGGTCTCCAACCTTTGCAACTTTAAGTCTGAAGGACTTCAGCTCCCAGAATTCTCCAGCCAGCAAAGCTGGCTGGAGAAGTCTGGGAGCTGAAGTCTTTCAGACTTAAAGTTGCTGAAGTCCTTCAGACTTAAAGTTAAGTCCTTCAGACTTAAAGTTGGAGACCCCTGCTTTACATTGTGCAAAAGTGATGCACAGGTAGTTCTCAACTTACAACAATTCATTTCGTGATCATGGCTGTTAAACCAGTGTTTAGTGACGGTTTAAAGCAGTGGTTCTCAACCTTCCCAATGCCGCAACCCTTTAATACAAATGTATTTTATTGATTGATTGATTGATTAGTTTTATATACCGCCCCCTCTCCCGAACATGGGACTCGGGGCTGTTGTGGTAACCCCCAACCATAAAATTGGTGTCTCGGTTCCTAAGACCATCAAGCATATGTGTTTTCCGATGGTCTTAGGCGACCCTTGTGAAAGGGTTGTTTGACTCCGAAAGGGGTCCCGACCCACAGATTGAGACCCACTGGTTTAAAGTTACAATGGCACTGAAAAAAGTGACTTATGACCATTTCCCACACTTAATGACCATTGCAGCATCCCCGTGGTCACATGATCAAAATGCAGATGCTTGGCAACTGACTCATATTATGACGGTTGCAGTGTCCTGGAATCCCCTTTTGTGATTTTCTGACAAGCAAAGTCAACAGGGAAGCCGGTTTCACAGAACAACCCTGTTACTAACAACAGCTGCAGTGATTCGCTTAACAACTGTAGCAAGAGAGGTCATAAAATGGGGCAAAATTCATTTAATAACCATTTCCTTTAGCAACATAAATCTCGGGTTCAATTGTGGTCGTAGGTCAAGGGCTACCTTAGTAGATTTCTTTTATTGTTTGGGGCCGATGGATAAAAAGGTAAAGGGGCCACCTGTGCCACCTTCTGACAAGCAAGGTCAACGGGGTGTTTGTGTGCCGATTCACTTAACAACCATGTCAGTAACTTAAAAAGTGCAGTGATTCACTTAACAACTGTGGCTAGAAAAGTTGTAAAAGGGAGCAAAACTCACTTAGCAACTGTTTCGCTTAGCAACTGAAATGTTACGGCTCAATTGGAGCCGTAAATCAAGGATTCCCTGTAATTGTTTTAGTAAATCAGTTCTTTCCCATATATGTGAATTACCAATGTGGGAGCTCCAGTCTGAGCAGAACTTCAAGGAGTAGAGACAAAGTGCTAAAGCTCTTGTTGAAGTATTAAAAAAATAAAATCAAAGCCGACAACAGGCTACTCTGAATCAGTGGTGGGATTCATTTTTTTTTTACTACTGGTTCTGTGGCCGTGACGTGGCTTGGTGGGCGTGGCTTGGTGGAGGTGGCAGGGGAAGGATACTGCAAAATCCCCTTTCCCTCTTCCACCCCACTAACCTGTTTTCCAGCTCCGTTCTCCTGTGCAGGGCAACAGAAGAAGACCCAACCAATCAGCTGGGACTCGGGAGGCAGAGAATAGATGGGGGCGGAGCCAGCCAGAGGTGGTATTTGCCGGTTCTCCCAACTACGCGAAATTTCTGCTACCAGTTTGCCAGAACCGTTCAGAACTGGCTGAATACCACCTCCACTTTGGATTTGAAAAGAGGCAGAGTAGGCTGGCCTACAGCACAGCTGAATGATCTGCTCTATGGCAATGACTTTTAGGTAGGCAGAGAAGAGCTGGGTGATTTTCTGCATATTTTTTTCTTGACTATGCAGGTCCTGTATGTGTTTTTACTACTTCTTTGAACCTGTGATCTACCATAAGATGTTTCCCTCCCTCTTTCTAAGCGAAGGGCCCAGAGATTGCAGATGTAGAAAGCTGGAGCCCCAGGCTTTGAAACATTTGTCAAATCTCAACATGTCACAGGGAAATGAGTCAAACTGTTCTTATCACGGAGGCCAAAGTCAATGGACATCTTTGTGTCCTTCTACGGACTCCAATAAGCCCATACTTTCAATTTGTGAAGCCACTGAAATTGACAGAGTTCTCTTTGATCTCCTTTGCCCAACAGTAAACTATAGGTGACTGAAATTAAATCTATATCCCAGGGGCATATACACTCAAAGAAGTTTTGCACATTTGCACAAGGCCAAAGGTTTGTCACGATCGGTTGCAAGATTTCATCCCACAATCGTGTTTCATGAAACAGAGCCTGCATACTGTATCTCAAAATTATGGAGGCTTCGCAATGCAGTTGAAGCAGGAAACCCATTAGAGTAAAAACACAGAGGCCTAAGCCGGGAAGCACTTAAGGACATCTGTTGCATGTGGAGGCAGAGAACTGGAGACAAGAGAAAAGCCCATTACTTTTTATGGATCTTGATATCAGCTGAACTTAAGACCATCTCTTCGAACACAAAAGATATCCTGTCGACCTTCCATTTGCTCACTAGAAAGGGGGGACACTTGAATAACCAGAAGTTGTGAGTATCAGGCTGCAATCATAAGCTTAAAAATATGGCACATTTCCCCCCTTGAGAGATGGGATAGGATTCAACACCCCCACCCCTCTGTTTGCACGACAGCCTTTCTGTAGTGGCTTCCTCGTCTGAATGACTGTCCCTTGCAGCTTTGGTTTGGCTGTTGCGTGAAATTAATCTGACTTTTGGAATAGCTAAATGAAAGGATGGTCCCATTGCTGATGGACTCATAATGCGAGACATTTTGTAGAGGCCCATAACCTTTTGGTGAACTTTGGCCCTCTGCAGCAGGTTGCAGAGGCCCTCATCCGTCAGGTGACAAACAGAGCCATCTGCACCTCCGGGCTGGTCATCTGGCCAGAGCTGTGACCTTACTGAACATGATACAGTGAAATCTAAGTCTTGAAAGCAGCTGGAAGGCAAAAATCTGCTCCTCAATGTCAGTTTCACTCCTCCGTCGCTTAATTGTCCAGCGCAGATGACAAAGGTAACCATTAGGTTTAGGTCACGAACTGTGCAGCTCGACGTCTTGGTGCAACTGTACACCAGAACTTGTTGATCAGTTTCGGAGGAAGAGCAGCTCCGTTCTTGGCTTCAATCTGAGTTGATGGGACAGGATAAGCGCTTCCTCAATAAGACTCTGCAACCGGCAATTGAGTTTTTAAACAATTGGTCATAAACATTAGAATTGGAATTCTATTTCAATGCAAAAATTGATAGAACTTCCAGGTTTTGCTGTCCAGTGAATGGTAGAAAAGAATTATTAGAGAATCTCTGTGACACGTTAATCCAATGAAAGTGCTCCATCACATTGGTTGCAAGGACAGAACTACCATGTTTTCCCCAAAATAAGACAGGGTCTTATTTTCTTTTGACCCCTGAAATAAGCACTTGGCCTTATTATCCAACATCATAATAAAGTTTGCAGATGACACAACGGTGGTGGGTCTCATAACTGGAGGGGACGAATCAGCATACAGGGAAGAAGTCCAGAAGGTATCCGCATGGTGCTCAAGAAACAACTTACATCTAAATACTAGCAAGACAAAGGAGATGGTGCTAGATTTCCGGAAGCACAGAGAGGAACCTGCCCCACTGTATATTGAGGGGGGCTGTGTGGAGAGGGTTTCCTCTTTTAAATTCTTAGGAGTGCTTATTAGCCAAGATCTCACCTGGAAAAACAACACGTCTCTGGTGATTGGAAAAGCCCAACAGAGACTTCATTTCCTTAGAGTCCTGTGGAAAAATCAGGTGGAACAACGGCTGATGACCTTTTTCTATCGGTCCACCATAGAAAGTGTCCTCACATATTGTATCACAGTGTGGTATGCAGGTTTAACAGTTGCGGAAAGGAAGGCACTACAGAGTGATCAATTCGGCACAAGAAACCATCGGTTGCCCTCTGACATCACTGGATAACATCGCCAGATCTCGCTGCTTTAGCAGAGTAAGGAAGATTCTCATAGATGATTCACACCCTGGTTGGTATCTCTTTGCACTTCTACCATCAGGCAGAAGATATCAAAGTATAGCCAGCCGAACAAACAGGTTTAAAGATAGCTTCTATCCATGGGCTGTGAGACTTTTAAATTCAACCGCAATCGCTCCATGCACATGCTAGTTTTTCTTTTTTCTTTTCTCTCTTTTTTTTGTTTCTGTTATAATTTTGCACCAGTGAAGTTAAAACCAATTTCATTGTAATTTTAGTACAATGACAATAAAGATTATTGTTGTTGTTGTTGTTGTTGTTGTTGTTGTTGTTGTTGTTGTTGTTGTTATTGTTATTGTTATTATTTTCCGGGGAGGTCTTATTATTTTTGAGGTGCAGGAGATGGCGAGTGTGGTCACCTCATGGCTGTTGCTGTGTTGCAATATTTTCAAGGAGGGCTTATTTTTGGGGGGAGGGCTTATTTTAGCGCATGCGCTCAAAAGCCCAATTTTATCCGGGGAGATTTTATTTTCAGAGGAACAGGATACATTTTTTATTGGCAGCACAACACCATGGACTATGGATTTACCTCAGGTAAATGGATATAAGATTGCATCCTTAATTCTTGCCATGAAAACCCATGAAACTCTAAGCAGGTGATCAGATTAGAATACAGGCCTAGGCCTGTTTAAATTTATAGGGGAAATCTGATTTAAATCAGAAGGGATGGGACAGTGACTGGAACATGAGGAGAGACAATATTTCTGGTCTGACTTGCTTTTGACTTTTGGCCGATCTATTGAAAGAATGCAATTGGAAAACATGGATGGGGCTAGGAGAAAAACTGAAATGGGTTTAATTTAATTTAAATTGTATAAATTACAATCTAATTTAAGAGTCATGGTGGCACAGGCATTAGAATGCAGTACTGCAGGCTACTTCGACTGCCCGCTGGCTGCATGCAGTTCGGCAGTTCGAATCTCACTGGCTCAAAGTTGACTCAGCCTTCCATCCTTCCAAGATGTGTAAAATGAGGACCCAGATGGTTGGGGGCCATATGACAACTCTGTAACTACAGCCACTCAGAGAGGGTTGTAGAGCTCTACGAAGCAGTATATAGAGCTAAGAGCTATTGCTATTGCTAGTAATGAACTTTGGCGAATAAACTATTTGTTATTCTGCCTATATTTAATGGTTTCTCCCATATGTCTTATTAAGCACGGTAACTCAGAGCACTGGGAGATGTATGCTAGGCTTTGGGTCACCCCCACAGTCTTTAAATGGGAAAACTAATATGGGATAGTGGTTTAGATGTTCCACTTAGGATCAGCAAGAGCTTACTTCAAAGGGGCTATTAGACCACCAAGCGATAGGAACTAGTCAATGACTCTCTGACCCCAAAAGGTTGTTGGTGTGAAACTAAAATAAGTTTGGTGTATGAAGGACAACTGAAGAAAGACTGGATACAGATGGAATAAATTAATAAGTAATCTTGCTGGGAGTTGCTTCATAGATGTAACATTAGCTCTATCAGGATGTCAGTTTTCTGCTGAAATTACAGATTAATTACTCGCACAGTAGTAAATCTGCAGAGCAAGAGCAACTAAGGGCTTCTATTAGGATTGGTGTATTTCATAAAAGAAGGAACCATTTTCCCACCCTTCATTTTCCCCCCCAGCTGAAATCAACTTTTTAATAGCAAATTAATCTGATACACAAACTAGCCCTGAACTTTCACCTTCCTTGGCACTTGCACTGGGCAAGCAGCTTCATGCTATCACAGCCATCAGTCATCATCCACGTAATACAATGACTTTACAGCCTGTAACTCCTTTCATCCAAGAGGCACAATAAGCTTCACAAACATTAATTAATTGACCACAGAGAACCATTGTGCACTGGGAAAAGATCATCCGAAAGATGGCCAGATACAGCACAGCCAAATTACTTGATCAGTTGAAGAGCAGCTGAAAAGAAGGACGGAAAAGAAAGAGGGAGAATGGGAGAAAGAGAGAGAAAGAGTGAGTGAGGGAGGGAGGGAGAGAGAAAGAGAGAGAGAAGGAGGGAGGGAGGGAGAGAGAAAGAGAGAAGGAGGGAGGGAGGGAGAGAGAGAGAGGGAGGGAGGGAGGGAGAGAGAAAGAGAGAAGGAGGGAGGGAGGCAGGGAGAGAGAAAGAGTGAATGAGGGAGGGAGGGAGAGAGAAAGAGAGAGAGAAGGAGGGAGGGAGGGAGAGAGAAAGAGAGAAGGAGGGATGGAGAGAGAAAGAGAGAGGGAGGGAGGGAGGGAGAGAGAAAGAGAGAAGGAGGGAGGGAGGCAGGGAGAGAGAAAGAGAGAGGGGGAGGCAGGGAGAGAGGAAGAGAGAAAGAGAGAAGGAGGGAGGGAGAGAGAGAGAAAGAGAGAGGGAGGGAAGGAGAAGGAGGGAGGGAGAGAGAGAGAGAGAGCGAGGGAGGGAGGGAGAAAGAGAGAGAAAGAGAGAGGGAGGGAGGCAGGGAGAGAGAAAGAGGGAGGGAGGGAGAGAAAGAAAGAGAGAGAGGGAGGGCGGAAGGGAGAGAGAGAGAGATAGAGAGAGAGAGAAAGAGAGAGAGAATGAAGAAGGGGAAAAAAAGAGAACTTGTTGATTTAAATATTTTAAATACATGCTGATTTAAACCCGCCATCCACCTGGACTGCTGGTTAAGATGAGGGATGGGAGAAGAGAACCTAGGGAGATAGGAAGGGAATTGCTTAATTTGATCTGATTTAAACCAGCCTGAAGCTAGACTTGCTGCTGTCTGAATGGTCTTCATTGGTCAGATTTAGAGCAAACCAGAACATTTCCCCTGCCTTTTTTCCCCATGCAATTGCTCATCCACTTGAATGAAAGAATTTGCTTTCAAAAAGAAGAGGATGCTGATCAGATTCTCACGGGTGGATTTGTTGACCAATTTGCGATTATTCGGGTGGGTGCGATCCCAGCGGTCTCCAGTCTCCCTGGCTTCCCACATTTCAGTTAAATCCCAAAGGAAGCTGTCAAGCGAGATATTCTCCCATGCTTTTTTTTTATATATATAAATGTTTTTTTTGTCTGGACTCGGAAATGCATGATGGAGGCATGGGTAATACAAAACAACATACCAGCTGCTCTATGGACTCCCTCTAGCAATCAAGTAAACTCAAAATGCCACCAAAAGAAATTGGAAAGCGGGTCTCCCAGAAGCCGGAGAATAAGACAGAGGACTGCTTTGTCGAGAAAATTAACTTTTTGACAATTTGAAAGGCACATTTTGATCTAGCATTGGATAGAGTGTTGGATTTAAAGCAGAATTAATCTGAGGTTTAAATGTCCCTCAAGTACGAAGGAGGTACGGAGTTCAGTTGGGTTAGGGAGACTTCAGTCCAGTCCTGAGTTAGTTCAGACATGATGTGAATTAGAATTTGTCCTCACCGTACCAGGTTGGGACTTCCAAGCATGCATTAAGCAAGCATAAGATGCTGGCCTTGAAAGCAGAGGACAGTGAATTTTAATTCCACCTTAGGCGTGAAAGCCAGCTGGGTGTGTTCTGGCCCAGGCTTCCCCAAAAAGCATGATTCCTGGTCCTGACAAAACCCCTTTTATTAAATGAATGTGAATTCCTCTCATTCACATTCAGCAAAGGGCTGGTAAACAGTCTTTCAAAGGTGAAGTTATGATCACAGACCTTATCTAGCATGGAAAGCTGCCATGTAAATATTTTCCAAATGCAGTGCTGTTCAAGAGAAGACTTGGCACATAGTCTCTGAGATTCACGGACAGATCTTCACACTCCTGAAATGAATGAATGAACTGATCGTTTCCTGCAATAGCCCACTCCCCTTTCGCTCCTCTTTTATTTCCAATGGGAGGGGCCATTCACCGTCCACTTGTGGTTTTACTCCCAAGTTGACCCTGATTGCTGAGCTGTTCTTTTCTTCTGGCAGCTCTGTGCATGCGCACAGTGGGAACAGGCTCCAGCTGTTCCTCTGCCTCACTGCTGTCTCGCTCCAAAGGTAGCTGAGAACTGCCAGATGGGCTTGGCCTCATCTCTGCCTTGTCCGAGCCTTCCCTGGCCTCCAGGACTGGCCCATGTTCCTCCCCAAATTCCTCACTGTTCCACTCAGCCGCCAGCTCTGCTGGCTGCTGGAGAGCTGCAACAAGGTGGCCTTAGGCCACTTACTCACTCTCAGTCCAACCCACCTCGCAGAGTTGTTGTTGTGGAGGGGGGGAAAAAGGAGGTGAAAGGAGCATTGTGTGGGTTTGGTGCCTTGAGAAGTTTATAAAAATATTAAAGGCGGGATTAAAATAAATCTTTAAAAATCATTTAGGACTAATATCTGTGTTTTGCACCAGTTTGCCATTTGGCTGTCTTTTTTTTTTTTTAATAATAATTTTTATTTTCAAACAAACACATACAACACATATCACATAAAAACCTCTTCAATTACATACAGTGTGTCAATTGGTTACAGGGTCTTTCTGCGTCCTTTCCATAGTCATGGCTTGAACTTTATCAAAATTTGTATACTGTCAATCAAATAACTTGGTATACATTGTTATTATGCTTCCTTTGTTTGATTATCACTGTTGTTTCTCCATTTTAAACAAGTTATTCTAAATATATAACCATTATATTAATATAAATCATTATATCATCTTCTATATATCCAATCATAAAAAGTTATTATTGTCGTTATTATTTTTTTATCCTGTTCTAAGTCATTCTATTATTTTTAGCATTGATAACATTCCCTAATAATTTTCAATTCCATTATTATTATCATCCAACTATTACGCAAGCTGGTCTTGCGTAATAGTTTAGACTTTTGTAATATAACATCTGCCAAACACGTAAATGGATGTTAGATTTTAGGGGAATTTTAGCATAGGCTGGGTTGTAATTTTAATGTTCTTAAATTTTAGTACAGGGTAATTTAATTCGTTTTTAACTTTGTATATATTGTATGTTTTTAGATGGTTTTTAAATTTTCCTGTACACCGCCCCGAGTCCCTTCGGGGAGAGGGGGCGGTTTATAAATCTAATAAATTATTATTCATTATTATTATACATGTGTACAGATTATTAGAATTATTTTAAGATCCATTAAGCCTGACTATTATTACATCCTTTCAACATAAAGCATATTAAATTTAACGTAAATGTATATTACGGTATTTCATTATATCATCCTATATTCATCCAGTGATATCACATCTTTATATTCAATTCTATATAGAATTATTTGTCTTTTATAAAAAGCTTTTCAACATCATATCCATAACCCTCACTTATAGTATGTATGAAATTTCATATCATCAATCTAATATATATATAAATGTTTCATTATCATTATTAATCATTTGTTTGACTATAACTATCATTACTTTATACATAGCACTCAAAGGCTGTCTTGATAGTGCAGCAACATTTAAAGACAGAAGTACTCAACGAGACTTTATGACTTTTCTTCAAAGCTTGGTTAATATATTCTGCTGAACATCCCTCTCTTGAAATAAGAATTGTGCAGCATGAGGGGAAACATTTGCTTGGCACTAGAGCTGGAAAGGGTTTATGTACCAGACAGCGACAATAGTTGAAAGAAAGTATGGTGACCAGTACAGTGCCTTGTTAGCTATTTCTCTTGTATTCGGGGGGTGGGTGGGAACTGACTGCTCAAGACAGAATCTCCTTTCCCCTCAATGATAATGAAGAAGCACAAAACTCCGATGGGTACCAGAAGGTTTATGGAGTTCCTCTCATTCAGCCCAACTCACCTCACACCAATGGTGGGTTTCTGCAGGCTCGCACCTACTCGCGAGAGCCGGTTGGTGAAATTTAGAGATTTCACCACTGAAAGGGGGTTCCACCGGCGTACCTGGAAGTAAATCTGGCCCACCGCTGCCAGTGACCCAACGGGAAGGAAAGGAAAGAAAAGGAAGGAAGAAAGGAAAGAAAGAAAGAAAGAAAGAAAGAATTTATCATCACAATTGAGTCCAGAATTTTGGTTGCTAAGCAAGAGCGTTGTTAAATGAGTTTCACCACATTTTAAAAGGTGGCCACTCCCACCCTGTCACATGACTGCCAAGCCACGTCCACAAAATAGGCCACACCTACAGAGTAGGTTCTAAAAAATTTGAAACCCACCACTGCCTCACACGATTCTTGTTGTGGGGAAAATAGGATGAGTATTGTGTGTGTCTTCACTGCCTTGAGCTACTTAAGACCATAATAAAAGAAGGATATAAATAGAGCAGTTGAATTGATAGTAAATTAAATTAAATTGGAATCTGCTTTTCTTTAAGTCAAATCCATTATTCCATGTCCTCCGATTTGAAATGATGGACAATCAGAAATGCCGTTTGTGTGTGGCTGTATGGGGCCATGCTAGGCAGGAAAACCTTTCTACGCAGAGGAATTCTACCATGACATTTGGGGTGGGAATATAAAAAAAAGATTCCAACCATGAATATAGACTTCCTTGATTTTCTGAGTGGAGGCAGTGTACAGCCAGGATTTTTTATGTACTTCCTCAAGCAGTCATACCCTTTGTTGTTTTATGTGTAACATAAAGGCACTTAAAAGGTAAAGGTTCCCCTTGCACATATGTGCTAGTCGTTCCCAACTCTAGGGGGCAGTGCTCATCTCAGTTTCAAAGCCGAAAAGCCAGCGCTGTCTCCATGGTCATGCGGCCGGCATGACTAAACCTTGAAGGCGCACAGAACACTGTTACCTTCCCACCAAAAGTGGTTCCTATTTTTCATTTTTTTACATGCTTTCGAGCTGCTAGGTTGGCAGAAGCTGGGACAAGTAACGGGAGCTCACTCGGTTAGGGATTCGAACTGCTGAACTGCCAACCTTTCTGATCGACAAGCTCAGACTCAGCCTTAGCCACTGAGTCACCACATACATGTTATTTGAAGCTATACATAAGGCTCTGCTGCACGGCTGTATTTGAGCAAGTACAGCTTTTCCATGGGGATTTATGGAAAACTCCATGGAAAAGTTTGCCCTGAGAGACAGCTTCCTCGCAAAAACTATACTTTTAAGGCCTGTTTTGTCTTGCAATCATGTAACCACCTCCCTCCCTCCTTCTTTTTTCCCCATTGCTGAGCTAACAAAACATACCTTAGGGTGGGGGGCAGGGAGAATGTATTAATTAACATTTCGTCCACTTGAGATGAATTTGGCAGGATGCTTATTACAATCTTATTCTTGATGTCTCCATGCTTTTCCTGCATCTCTCATGCATAACAAACAAGAAAATAATTGCTGAAAGCCTCCCAGCTTTCCTTCTTTTTTAAATACAGACCATCCCCTTAAGCCCCTTTAGAGAATACACTATTTATCTGATTTCAAGCCCATTCGTGGCTCTCCGCCGTCCCCTCCCTTCTCTTTCCCTCCCTCTTTTTGGTGGAATATTTCAGCAAGGAGTGAGCTAGAAAATGAGAGTTCACCATAAGCGAGCTCCATCTAATTATAAAAGATGAAGGCTTGGGATATTTGCATAATTGCTGACTCTGGTAGGGGTCGGTAACATATTTGCATTAGCTACTTGTGCTTCATACTAACACTTTTAAGTGCCACTTATCAAAAATAAGTCCACTAAGTCAGAGGTGCTGAGGTGTCTAAATATTGTAACCTGCCACAAACAGGCCCGTCTTCTGCTTGTGTCCCCACCAGGCTTTCAAAACGCAGGCCCGGCCGCAGCTTCGCTTAATAGTGAGAGGCAGAGGTGACAGGGAGCATTAATAATATCGGCGATGAGTGTGGAAAAAAAACCCTCTTTCCTGCTTTGGGAATGGATTTATTTTTGGTAGCAACGTTATTTTGGCCCTCTGTGTTTGTTCATTGACATTCATTACTCAATTTCCAAGAGTTTTTTCCGTTTCTCTTTTCTCTTGCTCCTCAGTATCTTCCTTTATTAATGCCTATAGGCCAAATAGAGTTTGTCTACACATGTCAAAAGAAGAACAGGCGTTTTTTTTGGTAGTCGTATTGGACGAAATGTCCATCTGGGTTTCAGTTCCAAGTGGGGAAAAAGACACTGGATTCATGGAAGGTGCTTGGAAAGAAAGTTTATTGATGGTGGACAGGACCCGTGGTGGGTTCCTACCATCTTGTTTTTCGCTTCTGCACATGCGCAGAACAATTTTTATTGCACTGCGCATGTGCGTGCAACATGCCCATGTAGTAGTGCCTGCTGAAACCCACCCCTGGACAGGACCACATGGTTTGAGGTCCTGGGAGGAAAAGGGGATCACATTCATTGAAGATCTTGAAGAAAAAGGCAAGAGTTTTATACCCTCTCTTGGGCCCTGCCTTGGCGCTTCCTGTTCCTGTGTAAGAAATGTATTCTGTTTGGTGGTCAGACTCTCAGGGGGTAGGGGTCTTAGCTAATTTTGTAGGCTGTCTATCTTTTGAGTCCCAAGCTTGGTTGAGCTGTTGTGTGATGATGTAATGAAAGGACTTTGGGATTCCTATTATGGTTCTGCCTGAAGGAGGAAGATCTTTGTTATGTAGAATAGACTGCCCCAGGCCTTAATGGCCCATTGATAAAGATGAGGGAGGGGACTGAGTTTCTGCCTCCCTTTTAGGCGGAATATTCTGTCCTTTTAATATTTCCTAAAATATTTCATTTTTCTAGGAGTGGGTGCTATCTTCCTACAGTAGGAACCCCTGGAATATAGCAGTTAAAGTTCTGTGTGTGGGGGGAAACCAGGAACAAAATCTCCCTGAACCATGGATCTCACTGGATACTCTTGTGTTGCATTCAAATGACATATTTCCATTGCTACTTTACTTCACTGTATCCTAGTTTTGTAGCCTTTCTAAACTACATACTATAGTTGGTTTCAGGTAGTTAGATTTCATCAAGAAGTAATATTTAGGTATACTTTATTTTAAGCAGGGCATGAAGAACTAATTTAAGTTAGTTTTGAAGAGTTGACAGGGCTTGGGGAAGTGTTAGGGTTCCAGGTAACACCCCAAATGAAAGAAGACTCTGAGGGTTGAGATTCCCCAAAGTTCCATTTTATTAGAGACTAGCTGTACCCGGCCACGCATTGCTGTGGCCCAGTCTGGTTAAATGGCCAACCAATCTGTGTGTAGATCTACACCTGCACACACAAACACGTACACACAACCACCGTATAACCCCAACCTACCTACCTACTGCATTTTTCCTCTCTTCACCTACCTACCTACCTACCTACCTACCTACCTACCTACCTACCTACCTACCTACCTACCGTATTTCCCCCCTCTCTTTATCCCTCTACCTACCTACTGCATTTTTCCTCTTGCTCTCTTTATCCACCTACCTACCTACCTACCTACCTACCTACCTACCTACCTACCTACCTACCTACCTACTGTATTTTCCCTCTCTCTCTCTCTCTCTCTCTCTCTCTCTCTCCCTCTACCTACCTACCTACATACCATGCAGCCTCCAGGGGCCAAAAATCGAATATCGAATATCGAATATTTATTTGTATAACCGCGTCCTCTCCCCTAGGGGACTCGGAGCGGTGTACAGGGAGAAAATTAAAACAGCATAAAAAATATACATAAATACATTAAAAACAAATTAAATTTAACTATCCCTGCACTAAAATTCCCATTTAAAATTAACAATCCCTAATCCCTGGGTAGAGACTAACCTAGGCCGGCCAAGCAGAAAAAATGAGTTTTTAATTTCTGACGGAAGGAGCGGAGGTCCGTAGTTGTTCTAATGTCGGGGGGAAGGTCGTTCCAGAGGGCTGGGCCCGCCACAGAGAAGGCCCTTCCCCTGGGCGTCGCCCGCTGACAAAGTCTAGTGGACGGCACCCGGAGAAGTCCCTCTCTGTGGGAGCGAATCGTCCGGGAGGATGTATGAGGCAGAATCCGATCCCGCAGATAGCTAGGTCCCGAGCCATGGAGCGCTTTAAAGATGAGAACTAACACCTTGAAGCACACCCGAAAGACGACATGTAGCCAGTGCAGCTCGCGCAAGAGCGGTGTTACATGGGTATACCTTGCGGTACCCATTATTGCTCGCGCGGCTGCATTCTGGACCAGCTGAAGTCTTCGGGTGCACCTCAAGGGGAGCCCCATGTAGAGAGAGTTACAATAGTCCAGTCGGGATGTCACGAGAGCATGAGTGCGAATGGCGTCCCGATCCAATAGGGGGCACAACTGGCGAACCAGGCGAACCTGGTAAAACGCCCTCCTGGCCACGGCTGTCACTTGATCTTCCATGGACAGCCGGGCATCCAGGAGGACACCCAAGTTGCGCGCCCCATCCACTGGGGCAAGATGTTCGCCCCCAATGGCCAGCGATGGAGTCAACTGGTTGAATCGGGCAGCCGGAAACGACAGCCACTCGGTCTTGGTCGGGTTGAGCTTGAGTCCGTTTCTTCCCATCCAGATCCGTACGGCTTCCAGGCACTGGCACATCACCGCTACGGCATCGTTGGGGTGGTTTGGGGTAGATATATACAGCTGAGTATCATCAGCGTAGAGATGGTACTCTACCCCAAAACCACGGATGATCTCACCCAGCGGCTTCATATATGTGTTAAACAGGAGAGGCGAGAGGACCGACCCCTGAGGCACCCCACATGTGAGGGGTCTCGGGGTCGACCTCTGCTCTCCTGTCAGCACAAAATGCGATCGGCCAGAGAGGTAGGAGGAGAACCACCGTAAAACAGTGCCTCCCACCCCCAACCCCCCCAGCCGATGCAATAGGATACCATGGTCGATGGTATCAAAAGCCGCTGAGAGGTCTAATAGGACCAGGATGGAGGAACAACCCCCATCTCTGGCCCTCCAGAGATCATCGACCAACGCGACCAATGCCGTCTCGGTGCTATGCCCGGGCCGAAAGCCAGACTGGCGCGGGTCTAGATAATCAACTTCCTCCAGGTGACGGGGAAACTGTTGTGCCACCACACTCTCAACAACCTTCGCCAAGAAGGGAAGGTTGGAGACTGGATGATAGTTGGTTAAAAGAGCTGGATCCAAAGAGGGCTTCTTAAGGAGGGGCCTCACCATAGCCTCTTTTAGGAAAGCAGGCAAGGAACCCTCACTTAAGGATGCGTTGACAACCTCTTGGAGCCAGCCTCGTGTCACCTCCCAGGATGCCAGTACAAGCCAGGAGGGACACGGGTCCAATAAACATGTGGTGGCTCGCAGTCGCCCACGTAACCTGTCCATGTCCTCGGAAGATACGGAGTCAAACTCCTCCCAAACAAGATCTGTCTCGTGGCATCCCACTGGGCCATCAATGGGGGCTAACTCGTTCTGTATCTGAGCGATTTTCTCCTGCAGAAAAGTCACAAATTCCTCTGCTCTACCCTGTAGCGGGGCTTCCCGCACCCTCTGTTGGAGGAGGGAGCGGGTCACCCTAAACAGGGCGGCAGGGCGGTTTTCTGCGGATGCTATGAGTGTGGCACAATGATGGCGTTTGGCCACTCTCAGCGCCACAATGTAAGTCCGTAAATGGGCTCTTACTTGTGTCCGGTCAGATTCAGAACGGGTAGACCTCCATCTTCTCTCTAGGCATCTCTTGTGGCGTTTCATCACCCTTAGCTCCTCGGTGAACCAAGGAGCCAGGGTGGCTCGCCGCCACAAGAGAGGCCGCAAGGGCGCGACCCGATCCAAGGCTCCCGTGGCCGCAGTATTCCATGCGGCCACGAGGTCCTCCATCGGGGCGCGGGTCAGGGGTACAGGAAGTGGCCCAAGCGCCGTCTGGAACCCATCTGGGTCCATCAGGCGCCTGGGGCGGAACCAAATTGGTGACTCAGGTTCCGCCTCCCCGCGGTGAGGGGCAGCGGTTGGAAAGTCGAGCCAGAGAAGTGAGTGGTCTGTCCATGACAAGGGCGTGATGACTATATCCCCTATACCCAGATCACTCTTCCATTGGCCTGAGACAAAGATGAGATCCGGTGTATGTCCACCCTCGTGAGTGGGGCCTTGAATTACTTGGGTCAGGTCCATGGCCGTCATGGAAGCCATGAACTCCCGAGCTACCCCGGATGATTCGCCCACCGATGGCAGATTAAAGTCCCCCATGACTAAAAGTCTGGGGGTCTCAATTGCCATCGTAGCGATCACCTCGGGGAGCTCGGGCAGGGCTGCTGTTACATAGCGGGGAGCCAGGTATACAACTAGCAAGCCCAACTGCCTCCCTAGGCCCCACTTCACACAGAGGGACTCACAACCGGTGGTCTGTGGCACAATGGTCTCTCTCGGCTCCAGACCTTCCCTAATGATAACCGCTACCCCACCACCCCTGCCTAGGGCCCGAGGCTGATGAAAAGCGCGGTAACCTGGTGGGCACATTTCAATGAGGGGGAGTCCTCCCTCGTGGCCCAACCAGGTCTCCGCAATTCCTACCAGGTCCGGCTCCCCCTCTGACACAAGGTCATGGATGAGGGGAGCTTTGTTGACCACGGACCTGGCATTGCAGAACATCAGCCGTAGACCCTGGCTCTGTACTCCCTGACCACCTAGCCTGCGGGGGTTGTGGCACTTGACCGTTTGTAACCATCGGCCTCGTGCCCCCAACCGGGAGGGCCACAAAAATGGGCCACATTGGAGTGTGCCACCCCCCATGCCTAGTTTTGGGCCTAGTAGGCGTCCATGCAGCCTCCTGGGACCAAAAATGGGCCACCTGGGAGTGTGCCACCCCTGCACTTGTTTTGGGCCTAGTAGGCCTGCCTGAACCTCCTGGGACCAAAAATTGGGGAGTGTGCCACCCCCTGCATCTTGTTTTGGGCCTAGTAGGCCTGCCTGAGCCACCTGGGAGTGTGCCATGTGCGAGGGAACATTGGAGGCTTATTTGGTTGCTAAGGAAATGACCGTTGGAAATATGAGGGGCGTTTGTGTGATGCATCATAAGAAGCAGCCAGGTGGGAGGAGTTTAAGGGAGGTGAAAACCTCTGAAGTGGGTAACTTTTACATTTGTGCTGCTTGCACAAGGCACACATGTGCCAGACACACAAACTGTACGTATGATTGCTTCGGAGGTTCTTGGGAACATTGTGTGAAAATTTGGTGCCGATCGGTGCAGTACTTTCTGAGATTAGTGGCTTTGCACAAACTATTTTACATTTTTATTTATATAGATGTCATATTGGCACATCTGGGAAAATCCAAATCTGAAAGTTTCCAGGTTTTCCCCACCCAATGTAAAAGATGGCTTCCAGATCTGACAGGAAGATTACTTAGGCAATTCCTGATGTGTTCTCCTTCCTCCTAAAACAGCTTTTCTCTTTGCTCCCTGTGGATTTATTAGGGCCTTGGATAGTTCACAAGGTAAATCAGGAATTTTATTTATTTCTTTGGACTATTTACAGCCTGTATGAATCAGCAACGCCTAAGGGCAGGATGATAATTACGCCATCACATGGGGTTGTCTGCAGGATATAGCAAAAAAATAATAATAATCCTTTATGCGATGCACATAAAAACACTGTGGCCACCTTAACTATTTTGACCATACATTGTGGATGCCCTGAGTTATTACTTAATTGTATCATTTGCACAACAACATCAAGAGATGGCTGCCATCGTTTTGACATCAATGTGGCTCGTAATGGATGCCTGTGCCCCACTATAAGCACATTGGATATTGTGGTCTTCATGTTCTTTAGCATTTAATTAAAAACTTAATAACCACTCACCCTCCATTGTTTTAATATATAAAACAATTTCTGCACTCAGCTTGCATGATTAGGAATTAGACGAAGAACAAAAGTAATCCACACCCTTAAATTATACAAGAGAGAAGCATAGAGGACTGTCTTGAGTTACGTTTTCTACACCGTGCTTCCCTGCCACCCGGAGATTTGAAACAATACAAAACATAGCAGCCAAGCGGCAAAGTCTGAGGTAAATCTTGTTGGACAAAATACCCTGCTTTATTCTTTTATGTGTGGTGGATCACTCAGAGCAGGACTACCTGGAGGAACTAGAAGAATGTATAATATGTAATCTCATGGATTCAGAAGGGGGAAGTAACACAACACCAAGAAGAACCAAGATTTATTGCAAAGATCATTGGGTGCCTACTTTACAAGAATGAGGCATCCTGAATAATGGAAAAGCAAAGTCTCAAAGGTGCTTTTTCAAAAAGCAACTGGACTGATTTTTTTTCCCCTTGAGGAAGAAGAAGAAAATGTTTTGCTCCTCATCCAAGAAGCTTTATCGGTTCTGGCAGGATGATGAGAGTGGTGGAAGGAATGGTTCCCACAGGATGGGAGGGAAGGTTGGAAGAAAAGTAACTAAAGCCTCTATTTTGTTTATTTTCTTCACTATGCTATTTTATCCATTTTTCTTCTCCATGTTTCCTTTTTTCCCTGTCATCTTAGATACCTGCTTAAATCAATTTTGTGGATTTTCATAACTTCCACCAACTTTTAATATTTTTAAAATTCTGAAAGGGGGAATTATTCATATATGTCTGCCAAGAGGCCTTTAGAAAGATGATGATGATGATGTTCTTGTTGTTGCTGCTGCTGCTAATAATAATAATAATAATAATAATAATAATACCTGGTGATGCATGAATTGAAGATAAGCAGCAAGAAAAAATCATAAAGTACCGTGACTTGCAAATTGAAGTTGAGCAACTGTGGAAAATGAAATTGTGTGTTGTCCCGATTGTAATTGGAGCCCTTGGAGCAATATCTAAATGGCAACCTCACTATGTAGAAATTCTAAATTTACCAGACTTGAACGTTCTGACTCTACAAAAAACCACATTACTTGGAACAGCTTATATCCTCTGACGTTACCTTAACAGTTCCTAGGTCCTTGGTTAAGACTCGAGCTGTTGAGCTACCAACCAGCCCCAAAGGCTGTGAATCTCACCAAAGATTAACGTAATAATGATAACGATAACGATGACGATGACGATGACGATAACAATAAAGATAACAATAATAATAATATAATCATATATTTTAAGAAGGTATCAACCAGGACCCTGGCAGCAACCTGTATCAACCATTAGCATCAGTCAATGGTATTTGTGATGCACTTTTGAATGTTCAGTTGCCTGAGTTTCATGTTTAATGAATAAAATAAATATATACAAACAGTGATACCCATTGTCATTGTGGCACTTGATACCATGTCCAAGAATTTTATAAAACACATCAAGAAATTGCAGATTCCTGCAATAACACCAGCAAAAAACTGTGCTACTTGAAACATCATACATCTTAAGAAGGTACTTGGTTGTTACCTAGGATGCTGGCAGCAACCCGTATCAACCATTAGCACCAGTCTATGGTATTTGTGATGCATTTTTAAATGTTCAGTTGACTGAGTTTCATGTTTAATGAATAAAGTATATAATAATAAGCTGTTGAGCTATCAACCAGAACTGTGAATCTCAACAAAGATTAACCAACAACAACAAAAACAACAAAAACAATAATAACAATAATAAGACAAAAGCAAGCAAGGGTAGTACCAATAGTAATAGGCAACTTGGGTGCAGTCCCAAAGCAACTGGAGCACTACTTGAACACCATAGGCATTGACAAATTTGCCATCAGTCAATTACAGAAGGTGGCTTTACTTGGAACTGCTTCCATCCTGTGACAATATCTGTAATACTATCAAACATCCAGATTTGCCTATGCCAGGTCCTCAGTAAGGACTCGATAGGTAGGAAAAAATGCCAAACCATCAGTCAACTGAACATTTAAAAATGTATCACAAATATCATTGACTGGCTCTGATGGTTGATATAGGTTACTGCCAACATCCATCATCATCATCATCATCATCATCATCATCATCATCATCATCATCATCCATTCATTGGATGAATCCAACATTTTATGTTTTAACTTTCTAAATTTTAGCACAGAGATAACCTATTTAATTCGATTTTAATTATTTATATTTTGTACTGTTTGTTTTAACTTCCTGTGCACCGCCCCGGGTCCCTTCGGGGAGAGGGTGTGGTTATATAAATTTGAAAAATAAAATAAAATAAATAAAATTGCACAATAAGCTAGATGTTCAGTCTGGATTTAGCATTTTTGTCTACCTAGGACCTGGGATAGACAAATCTGGATGTTTGATGGTGTTAGGTATTGTCGCAGGATGGAAGCAGTTCCAAGTAAAGCCGCCTTCTGCAATTGACTGATGGCAAATTTGTCAATGCCTGTGGTGTTCAAATGGTGCTCCAGTAGTTTTGGGATTGCACCCAAGGCACCTATTACTATTGGTACTACCCTTGCTTACTTTTGCCATAGTCGTTTATTTCTATTTCTATTTGTAAGTCTTTGTATTTTGTTATCTTCTAGAGCAGGGGTCCCCAACCTTTTTTGCACCAGGGACCGGTTTCATTTTAAAGAAAATTCTGCGGACCGGCTGGCCTAGAGGAGGAGGGGGGGAGGGGGAACAGGCGACGCATGCACACGCGGGGGGGGGGGAGTCGGCTCACTTGGCCCTCTAGGGCAGTGGTGAGCAAACTTATTAGTCAATAGAGCCAAATATCAGCAGTACCACTACTGAAATTTCTTTTGAGAGCCAAAAGGTGTGGCCTGTTTTGTGGGAGTGGCTCAGTTGTCATGTGACCCGGTGGGCGTGGCCAACTTGGAAAATGTGGTGAAACTCACTTAACAGTCTTGCTTAGCAACCAAAATTTTGGGCTCAATTGTGGTCATAAGTTCTTTCTTTCTTTCTTTCTTTCTTTCTTTCTTTCTTTCTTTCTTTCTTTCTTTCTTTCTTTCTTTCTTTCTTCCGTTTCTGGCTGGTCTTTGGTCTTCTGAAGATGGTAAAAATGGATTTATGGGCACTCGGTATATATAAAGGCAGCCCATGACTCTTTGGGATGCTGGTTTGAATCCAGGAAATGACTCAGAGGATGTGATTCCTTTGAAATGACCACTGGGAGAAAAATAGATCTTTAACCTGGTTAACCAAACAGGTAGCTTGAGGTGGAAGGAAATAGGAAAATAGATTTCTTCCTTTCCTTTCCTTTCCTTCATTCCATTGCCTCCCTCCTCCCTCCCCCTTCTTTCCTTCACTCCCTCCCTCCCACCCTCCATTCATCTTTCTTTTTCTATTTTTCTTTCTTTCTCTTTCTCTGTTTCTCTGTTTCTCTGTTTCTCTCTCTCTCTCCCTCTCTCTCTCCCTCTCTCTCTCTCTCTCTCTCTCTCTCTCTCTCTCCTCCCTCCACCCATCTCTATCACTCTGAGTGTGTGTGTGTGTGTCTGTTTCCCTCTCTCTCTCTTTCTGTCTCTCTAAGTCTGCCTCTTTGTGTGTCTGCCATTCTCTCCCTCCCTCCCCCCGGGGAAGCAGCAGAGGGGTCGGCATGTCGGTTGCGGAGGTTATCCTGCAGCGAGCGAGCGGAGGACCCGAGCTGCAGCTAGTGCCGCCAAAGCCATCTGGGCGGTGCACGCCCACCTCCCTTCCAGCCCCATCTGCAGGATAACCTCCCCAGCTGACATGCCGGCCCCTCCAGGAAGCCCCGGAAAGTGCAGTGCGCCGCGGTGGCTGTCGGAAGGAACAGGTGGAGGCGCGCTCGGCCATCCTCTACCCAGGGGGCTGCTCCCTCCTCCTCGACGGCCCTGCGGCCTGGTTCCTATGAAGCCGCGGACCGGCACCGGTCCGCGGACCGGGGATTGGGGACCCCTGTCCTAGAGTTCTTTCTCTTCTATTCTGCTGTCTCCAGGCACTGCCACACCCACTATCCAAACTTTTTTGTCTTTCTTATCGACAAATGGTGATGATGATGATGATGATGATGATGATGATGATGATGATGATGATGCTTTTCAGTAAAAATAACAAACAAGGAGAAGGGATTTCTTCTGCTGGAAGAAGTATGTTCACCATACTTCTGCTTGTATGGTAAACAATGTTACCAAATTTTGATAAAAACCAGTGTCTCCCAAGGCCTATTTCCCCAGCAAAAGCTGGGATGGCAAACCTTAGAAACTTTGAATTCTGTGCATATCAAGTGTTTACTCTATTCTAACTATGTGGCACTGACTTTTTCTTTTTTCCCCTCCTTTCGGTCCTTGTCTCCCTTTTATTAACCTTTGGGCAGCCCAAGCCTGCAAACAGTTCTCTCTCTTTCTTGAGCGCACAAGGCAATTTGATAGGCAGTGAACTCTGGATCAATCTGGTGACACTGTGGCTGATCCACTTGAGCCTTGCTCTGCTCAGCCACTCTTTCATTTTTGAGGATTTTGCCTCCCCTGCCTCTCGAAAGGCTCATTAGGCCTGATTTTGGTTCGTTGTTTTCGTTTTGCCTTCTGCTTTCTCTGTGTGGGACCTGGCACAGCATTGCTCCTTAGGTCCCGTGACAGGTTAAGCCTAGGGTCTCACCCACTTTCCTTCTTTACTCACTGTTTGAAACTGTGTTAAAACTCCTCAGGCATATTAGTCCTTGGTGCAGTGCAGTAAGTCTGCAGGGGTCCCCATTTTTGCATTTTGTCTTGGTTTTATTTTATTACACCTCAGCATTAGAAGGGGGAAAAGAGAACAGTTTAGGACAGTGGCGGGTTACGACCGGGATTCCAATGTTGCATGGTCTAAAAATCAAGTAAAGAAATGAAAGGTCATATATTATTAGGGCAAAGATTTACTCAAGAACGAATAGCTTTTATTCCTGAAAGGTTTGGCACCTTCAAGCTCCTGGCATTGGTCCCTTTATAGAGAATTACAGATCCTGATCATCCTTTCTCTCTGATCCTCACCTTACAGCTTGTGGGGAGGGAGAGTGAGACTGCGGTCAACTGTTCTGACTTAGGCTTCCCCAAAAAGCACGAGGCAGGGTCCTGGACCCGACAAAACCCCTTTTATTAAATGAATGTGAATTCATCTCATTCACATTCAGCAAGGCTTGGCAAACAGTCCTTCAAAGGAATATTTATGACTACAGACTTTATCTATCTTGGAAAGCTGCCATGTAAATATTTTCCAAATGAGGTGTTGTGCAAGGAAAGACTGGGCACAGAGTCTCTGAGATTCACAGACAGATCTTCACACTCCTGAAACTAATCTAATGGACTAAATAAACGAATTGTTTCCTGCAATAGCCCCCTCCCCTTTTGCTCCTCTTTTATTTCCTGTGGGAGGGGCCATTCACCTTCCACCTGTGACTTTACTCCCAAGTCGACCCTGATTTCTGAGGTGTTCCTTTCTTCTGGCAGCTCTGCGCATGCACACACTGGGAACAGGCTCTAGCTGTTCCTCTGCCTCACTGCTGTCTAGCTCCATAGGCACCTGATCACTGCCAGATGGCCTCGGCCCTGTCTCTGCCTCAGATGCAGAGCCCTTGTCTGAGCCTTCCCCAGCCTCCAGGACTGGCCCAAGCTCCTCCTCAACCTCCTCACTGTCTGTATCTGCTGTCAGCTCCACTGGCTGCTGGTGGGCCACAACATTAGCTCAGCAATAAACATAGTTAATCAGTGATATTACATTATTTTGAAAAGAGTCTGGGCAAACAGCCTTGGCTGCTTCCATGTTCTCCTCTGGCCATTAATCTTTTCAAAGTGATCTTTTTTAGCATCTTGAGAAAAATGCTGCAAATATTAAATCCATTATCTACCCATCAGAATTTCAGTTTCATATATGTGCTTGCTTTATTATTTGCTTTATTGTTGGGATGCAAGAAAACCAGTAAAGGTAGAATGGTAAACTGTGACTCAAAAGACTTCTTGTCCTGCATTAAGAACTAGCACCCTTAAGAAGTTTTAACATAAACGAGTCAATTCATGATTCATAATTTCAGATATAGTTCTACACCTACCACTCATGCACCCCTGCCAACCTATGCTGCACCTCTGTGTACCGTCATGCACTTCCTTGAACCCCACGCTAGGTCATCATCATCCCCTGTTGTGTCATCATTTCATATGCATTTTCTTATTTAAACAGAAATGATGGGTGGGCCCAAAAGCAATTGAAACAGGAGTGACTTCTAATTTCCTGCTGGCTTCCCCATTGACTTCCTTTGTAGGAAATTGGCAGGGAGCATTGGAAATTACAGTCCTGTGATTGTGGCTGACTGTGGCAGTGCTGTGGTACAGCAGTGCAGCAGCAATGAAGTGACCATAACTTTGCCAAATTTCAATCCTTTGAGAGCCATATGTTATAGATCAGGGGTAATCAACCTTTTTATACCTTCCACCCACTTTTGTATCTCTGTTAGTAGTAACATTTTCTAACCGCCCACCGGTTCCACAGTAATGGTGATTTATAAAGTAGGGGAATCAATTAAATTAAAAAAAAAAAGGAAAGTGCTTCAGTATCGGACAAAACTCCTACCGCCCACCATGAAAGCTGGAACGCCCACTAGTGGGCGGTAGGGACCAGGTTGACTACCATTGTTATAGATTTTGGAAGCATTCTGTTAGTTAGCCCATCTGAGGTACAGACAATCAGAGTAAAAGTGTGTGTGTTTTTTTTGTTTGATTATGTTTAACTAATTTCTTACAACCCCTCTCCCTTACTCCCTTTGTTGTAGATCCTTTGTAGAATCTCCAATGAAAAGCTATCGATATATTTTATCATGGCTTTCCCATAAACTTTCATACAATGCTCAATAGAGGCATAGACACACATACATGCTTCCCCTTCAGATGTATTAGTTAGATGTACAAATTTAATTAATTGAAGTAATTCTGATCCTATAAAGTCATGTTTATAGGATTAGAATATATTTCTTTTGGATTTGAGGTCTCTGTATTCCACCAGACGTGTGTGTGTGTGTGTGTGTACGCACTAAAAAAAGTAAACGGGAAGCTAGCTGTTGTAAAATAAGCATCCGTCACTAGAATCATCTTTATTTATATATAGAGAAAAGAAGATGACCTTGACAGAGATAAACCAGATCCGTTACCAAAGTGATGAGGAGTAAAATGTAGTTTAATCCAAAACAAGCAGAAAATATGCAGAAATGGCCCAGAGACCTCCTTGTTTAAGAAGGATATAAGAAGGTGAGGGAAGTTGGGCTTTCAAGATTCTGTTCTTGCAGCATCTCTCAATTTAAAAAAAAAATCATTTTATCCTTTTTGGTGGTGCTGGCAATTTAAAAGGAAGCATTTCCATGCATAATAGGGTTTCTTAATATTTTAGCACGGGTTAAATTTGTTTAATTTAGTTTTAAATGGGAGGGCGGTATACAAATTAAATAAATAAATAAATAAATAAATAAATAAATAAATAAATAAATAAATAAATAAATAAATAAATAAATAAATAAATAAATCTTCCAAGAGAAAGTCGAAAGTAAATGGGGTGGTGGTGTTGGAATTCTAGAACATCCAATTATTCCACTTTACCATCTTGCATTCTGAGTAATGGAAGAAGGTCACCTCACTGTTTAACTTTCTGATAATATAGGCTGCCCTGATTGATTGTTAGACAACGAAGAGACCACAAAGGCCGACGTGGATTTAATGTTATGTAGGTTGGTTCAATATGATCCATGATTAATTTTATCGGCTGGAGCAACCTTCCACATATTGGCACCTTCCAGAATATTTGGACTGCTAATCCCATGACTACCATGGGACAGTGTTTGGCTGGAGCTTTGGAACATCTGGAGCACCAGAATTCGGCACCAAGAATTGGATCTAGAATCTTATGCTATCACTAGGATGGTTAACCTTTTTGGTGCCGAGTGCCCAAAGCACGCATGCGAATGCATGCGTGTGTGCCCCAATCCCCAAAATGCAATGCGAACGCCCTCCGTGCATGTGCCTCAGTCCCCTTGTGCATGCACCCCTGCGTCCCATCTTGACTTTCAAGTTGGTGCAGGAGGCTTTCCAGGCCCAAAACGGGGCACGGTCCCCCCCCCCGCGTGTCACCCCCATACCCTGTTTTGGTGTCGGGGTTCTGCGGGTGACAGAAATTGAATAGAAAGATAGAGTGCACTGGGGGAAACCTGCGGAGATCCAGGAAGCACAAGCGGCAGAAATAGAGTAGAAAGGTAGGGTGCACTAGGGGAAACCTCAGGTGATTGGGGAAGGCCCCGCCTCCTGTGCATGTGCAGCAGAGACCCGAAGACTAGCTGTCTGGCAGGAGGCACGTGTGCATGTGCGGTGGAGCTGGGCTGGGCTGAGGACTGGGGTGCCCGCAGAGAGTGCTCTGCGTGTCACCTGTGGCACATGTGCCATAGGTTCGCCATCACAACGCTATCAGATTTTTTAAAACTTAGAATGCTCTTACTTGCAGATGAAGAGAGAGTATTTATGTCCTTTATCTGCATCCCTTCCAAGTCTTACTGCCTACTTTTGGCAGAGTCCCCAAATCTCTGGAACAAACTTTCAGGAAAGGCAGAGGAAAAGGAAAAAGAACCAAATCCATCAGTTCTGCAATTCACTGGTGCAAAAAAACCCACCTTCTACTGACAAGAAAGAAAGCTTTAGCAGAAAATCATCATCTGAAATTTACTTTAATTCTATGAGGACATACATTATTGGAATTCTTCAAAATACCAAGAAAGATTCTGCTTTGGTATGCTTTGTAGTATACCAAAGCACCGTATATTTCCTTTCTTTTTTAAAATAAAAGTTTATTTAAAAGATAAATGCTATATCTTTTGACAACCATAATATGGAATTGTTTCTCCACTTTTACCTTCGAGCTCAAATGTATGTGTCTGGAACACTAAAAAAAAACAAAAACAACACCCACCAACTTTTTGCTACAGGGAAGATGAGTTTCACTATCAACACAAGATGGCACCAGGGGACAAAACTCAGGATAATAAGCACTGCATCAAAGTGTGCCGATTCCTTTTGCCACATAGCATGGACGGCTGTTATGCTTAAACAAAGCAATAACCTGCAAGGCTTCTTTGAGGAACAAGTACAAGAATCACCATATCTCAGCTGATGCTATTGTGAAGACATTCCCAGATGCAAAACTTTGTCACAGGTGGCAAGCATGGTGCAGACAAGCTGCGTGTAGCAGCATGTTTGTTTCTTTTCTTTTATTTCTTTTCTTTCTTTTATTTATTTCTTTTATTTTTTATTTTTTTATTTTTTTATTTTTATTTTGTTTCTTTTATTTCTTTTATTTATTTTGTTTCTTTTATTTCTTTTATTTTTATTTTATTTTTTATTTTTTTATTTTGTTTCTTTTGTTTCTTTTATTTCTTTTATTTCTTTTGTTTATTTTATTTATATTATTTCTTTTATTTATTTTGTTTCTTTTATTTCTTTTATTTATTTCTTTTATTTTTTATTTTTTTATTTTGTTTCTTTTGTTTCTTTTATTTTTTTATTTATTTTGTTTATTTTATTTATATTATTTATATTATTTCTTTCTTTTATTTATTTTATTTATTTCTTTTATTTTTTATTTTGTTTCATTTGTTTCTTTTATTTATTTTGTTTCTTTTATTTATTTTATTTGTTTTATTTATTTTGTTTCTTTTATTTATTTTGTTTCTTTTATTTATTTTGTTTCTTTTATTTATTTTGTTTCTTTTATTTATTTTATTTACTTTATTTTGTTTCTTTTATTTCTTTTGTTTCTTTTGTCAAACATGTACAAGATAACAGGTATAAGTATAAACATGGACATGAATAAGGAAATTGAGTACAAAGAAATGGGGACAGTAGGACAGGGACAGTAGGCACACTGGTGCGCTTATGCACACTCCCTTTATGGACCTTTAAGGAATCGGGTGAGTCACCAGTAGACAGTTTAAGGTTAAAGTTATGGTGGTTTGAGGATGTAACAGAGTCAGGTAGAGGATTCCAGGCATAGACCACTCTGTTGCTGAAGTCGTATTTTCTGCAACCGAGTTTGAAGTGGTTTACCTTCAGTTTGTTTCTATTGTTTGCCTGAGTATTATTGAGGTTGAATTGTTAAATGCCACCATGAAGAAACTGTGAGCCACTATTGTTGCCAGCCAAGGATCACCGGAGATATTGTGGCAAAATTGGACCCTCTGTTCATGTCTTGGAGGTAGGAGCAGAAGTCTTGTTTTCCCATGCCAAGGATCATAAGTTGTCAGCCCCCGCTTTGAGATTGCAATGAGTGAAATCCACCCCAAAAATCTTAAACATTCCAGGGCAAAATTACCACCTGCCAAGATCATCCCTTCTTTTCTTTAAATTGGATATCAATGTGCTGATCCCATCCCTAACTGGTGTTGGTCAACTCAACACTCTTCAATCATTTAGAAAGCGTTGGAGAAGCCTTATTTTTGAATGCATGGCCCCTCAATCCTTCCCCCTTTTGGGGGGAATTCCTAGAATTTACCTAGATCTCATTACTGATATTTGGTGACTACTCAGAGATTCAGGAAGTGCATTAAGTTTCAAGCTTAATGGATTTTATTTTTAAGTTTTAAATCCAGAAAAAAATGCAACCTCTAGGCTGGTGGATGTGCCTTCTACAGTAGCTGGATTTTTCTGTTGTTGTTGTTAGTTGCAAAGTCGTGTCTGAACAATCGTGACCCCATGGACAAGGTTCCTCCAGTCCTTCCTGTTCTCTACCATCCTCTGGAGTCCATTTAAGCTCATGCCTACTGCTTTGGTGACTCCATCCAGCCACCTCATTCTCTGTCATTCCCTTCTTCTTTTGCCCTCAATCTTTCCCAGCATTAGGCTCTTTTCCAGTGAGTCCTTCCTTCTCATTAGGTGGCCAAAGTATTTGAGTTTAATCTTCAGGATCTGGCCTTCTAAAGAGCAGTCAGGGTTGATCACCTTGCAGTCCAAGGGATTCACAGGAGTCTTTTCCAGCACCATAGTTCAAAGGTCTCAATTCTTTGGCGCTCAACCTTCCTTATGGTATCATCACAATTGAGTCCAAAATTTTGGTTGCTAAGCAAGAGCGTTGTTAAATGAGTTTCACCACATTTTAAAAGGTGGCCACTCCCACCCTGTCACATGACTGCCAAGCCACACCCACAAAATATGCCACACCTACAGAGTAGGTTCTAAAAATTTTGAAACCCACCACTGAGTTACAGGGTCCAACTTGGCTGATGAATTCCAAGGCTGAGTCTTTTTTCACCCGCCCTTCCTTTTCTGCTTTCTTCCGTTGCAGCCAAATCATGGGATACAAATGACCTTTCTTGAGCCTCTAAGTCAACCTTCCCTCTACTTGCTGCTGAGCGGAGCACTGTGGCTTATCCTGAGCAAAGCACCCACCGGAAAATTGAACAACTATGAGTATAAATATGGCAGTGCACTTTCAATTCAGTGATGGCTTCAGAGAGAGAATTCTAATCTCTTACAGGGTCTTGATAAACAATTGATACAGTGGCACTGTCAAAAAAATGGTCCACTCTTTGTAACATAAAAGCAAGCAGATACCATCTTACAGTTCAGTTCCCTGGATTTCCAAAAGGATATTCCTTGTATATAAGAAGCCTAGAGAAAGTCTAACAAATTGATTTGGGATTAGAGAACTCTGCCTTCTGTCCTCTGAATTTCAAGAGAGAAGCACACGCGGAGAGAGAAAGACAGAGACGGAGAGAGAGAGAGAAAAAGAAATTTCGGATTCACCAAGTGGCAGATATCCTATAGTTGATTGTCTGCTGGCTGCCCATATTTGGTGCCTAGCTACTCCTTTATTGTATGTAAAGTCATTCATGCATCCTGATCTCTCTATTCTCTGCTGTGACTACTTGTGACCCATGGGTAGCCAAGCACAACTCTATTTATGGCCTCTGAACAATGCCATATGCTTGGTTTATAAAATCAATACAATTGTGAACTGACCAAAAGCAATTGCGAAACTGACAGTTGTGAACGGAGACCCTCCTTGGCATAACAACTTGGCATATAAAGAGCCCGATGATTGATCTGTCTAAGCCATGTTCTGCACTGAAGCCTTTTTCAGAAGTTCAATCCAAACTGAATATGAGTAAAGTAAGCGTATAACACCATTGTAGGGTGTGGGTCAATTAGTGCCAGTTGGATTTGAATGATTTGTTTGATTCGGGGTGGCATCAGGGAGATCCTGTTCAAATAAAATGGTGAAATTGGATAAATGTGATTTGGGGAGTTGGCTCAATATTTTTTTTAATAAAAGCACAGAAGCCCTTTTGCCTTGTCAAATGGATTTGCGAGCATCCGATTCAACCCAACGGTTCTCAGCCATCAATTTGATTCAGGAAAGGTAATTCAGATTGAAGATTTAAATGCATTTCCTTTGATCTGAATATCCGAATCAAAGCGTTGTAGAGACCCAAGTGGTTATGCTTGAGAATTCTATTCATCTTCAAGTAAATAAGTAACAAAATCCCCCTTTTCAGATTTTGCCAGTCAATTGAATGATGTTGAGGATTCATTGGAAGAGGAAAGAGTGGTGTGTGTGTGTGTGCGTGCGTGTGTGTGTTACACTGGGAGTAAGCCAGAACAGCTGATCGGTACTTTTATGCTTCTTTAGATACATTATATGAGCAAAACATTTGAAGTAGCTGTCTATGGTTTCAGTGATTTTCACACTGAACTGCCAAGGAAATATAGTCCTTAGTGGAGGATATATATATATGTAGGTCTTTGGTTGTTCGGGTTTTCTCCCGCGTAGAATTGGAAGTATCTTCATGACGTTTTGAGTGAAGATACTTCCAATTCTACGCGGGAGAAAACCCGAACAACCAAAGACCTACATACAAACACCCGCGAAAACCTCAGAAAACATATTTATATTTATATTTATATTTATTCCACAACACCCTGTTAGGGCCCCAATTAAGGGAGGAGACATACTGTTTCCTTTTCTGCCTTTTGGCTCATCACCAGAGACCATCTAGACAGAAAGCCATGAGTTCCGTTGTGTATTTTTTTTATATGTGTGTTAGGTTTTTTGAGCTGATCAATAAATAAATCAGGGAGACTAGTATAGATCTATTTCGAGCTTTTTAGCTCGAATCCCAGTAAGGGTATGGCTAGCTGATGAGAGCTAAAAAGCTCGAAATAGATCTATACTAGTCTCCCTGATTTATTTATTGATCAGCTCAAAAAACCTAACACATATATATATAAACGTAACACACATATAAAAAAATTACACAACGGAACTCATGGCTTTCTGTCTAGATGGTCTCTGGTGATGAGCCAAAAGGCAGAAAAGGAAACAGTATGTCTCCTCCCTTAATTGGGGCCTAATTGTGTTGTGGAACAAAGTATATATATATATATATTCAAGTGTTTTTCATGTAAAAGTAGCAGAAGCTTCTCCATTATCTAACTGCCCCATGCAATAACTGAGAACCTTTTCTCATGCAATGTTACACCTATACTTCAAGCACTGGTATGTATTGAAATGAATTCCATTGTATATAACAGAGGTAGTCAACCTGGTCCCTACCACCCACTAGTGGGCATTCCAGCTTTCATGGTGGATGATAGGGATTTTGTCCGATACTGAAGCACTTTCCTTTTTTTAAATTTAATTGACTTCCCTACTTTATAAATCACCATTACTGTGGAACCAGTGGGCGGTTAGAAAATTTTACTACTAACAGAGATACAAAAGTGGGCGGTAGGTATAAAAAGTTTGACTACCCCTGGTATATAACATTGATCCTACCTCATGAATCAAGATGGGCAGAGCCAGGCATAGAGTTATTTACAATTCTGAAAGTAAAAAATCAATACCCCAAATTGAGCCTGGGAAACATCTGGCATCCAATTAACTTGCTTCAACTTACTCCAGCCTCCAGGAATCTCTCTGGGCTCCGTCTTCATTCCCTGGAGGCACGTTCTACCTCTCGAATCCTTCCTGAGAACATGAGATCTTTTATTCTTGGTGGTCTAAAGCAGATAATGCTTTAACTCAAAAGGCTAATTCGACATTTTTTTTTAATATGAGAGAAGGGAGAAGCTACTCAATATGTGGAGAGCCACACAATATAGTAGCTGTAATTAATGAAATCAACTTTCAATAAACAGCATCCATTTGGGTCCCTCTGGAACAGACACGTTCCTTGACGGAGGCTCAACCCACTTTTTAGAATGTTGCTTCCTACAGTACGATGATTTTCAGAGGCCAAAGATGATCCATTGACTGGAAAAGGTCATATCCATCCTTTGAGTGTCCTCTAGACAAGAGAGGAAGGATAGAGATCGAATGTAGCAAAGTGCCCCTGAGTTCAGCACTGGGGACATTTTTTAAAATGTTATTTTTGCTGTAAGAGAGCCGGTGTTTCATTGCTCCTGGTGCTTTCTTCCTACCACTTCATTTTGATGCTACGTCTTCATCTCCAGAGCAATTTTCCTCTTTCCTTGAGTCTCTCATTTGCCCAGAAAGATTAGTGTCTGTCCTTCCTTCCTTCCTTCCTTCCTTCCTTCCTTCCTTCCTTCCTTCCTTCCTTCCTTCCTTCCTTCCTTCTTTCTTTCTTTCTTTCTCTTTCACCCTTTGATGAAATTTCTACTGGACACAGTTTTCTTCTGCTTTCTTGGAAGACTTGACAACCTGGAGTCTCCACAGAATCTGTCCCATCTCTCTGATCTGATAGTTTTAAGGCCAATGAAATCAAACATAATTACTTCTTTGGCTAGTTTTAGGAAACACAACTTTTTCTTTTCTTTTAAAGAACACAATCCTGGAGGGATAATATTTCAGGGATGACTTAACAGTAGCGAGTGAGGCTTAAGTGAACAATGGGCAGTGTCAAAAGATGTCAGACCTGGAAGCCTTCTTTTACATTGGGCCTTCAGGCCTGCCACATTTTCTACTGTGGTAAAATGGGAGGGGGGATTATATAGAGCAGGAGTCCCCAACCTTTGCAACTTTAAGTCTGAAGGACTTCAGCTCCCAGAATTCTCCAGCCAGCAAAGCTGGCTGGAGAAGTCTGGGAGTTGAAGTCCTTCAGACTTAAAGTTGCAAAGGTTGGGGACCCCTGATATAGAGTATGGGGGGGCTGATATATAGTCAAAATAATATTCCTTTCTCAGAAAGTTAAGACCACCTGGCCCTGCAGCTGTCATGGGGTGACTGGGAAGCGTCTCCAGTTTTGGATGGTGCCTGATTGGACCATGTGATGGACATGGACAGGGATTTGAACTTTCTTTTGGGTGGGGGAAAAACCTGGAAGCTTTCAGATTCAGGTTTTCCCAGATGTGCCAATATGACATCTCTAATAAAATGGAACTTTGAAGAACCTCAAGCCTTGGAGTCTTCTTTCGTTGGGGGTGTTACTTGGAACCCTGACATAAGAAGGTGGAACACCCCCTTCTCTATGGGCCCTTTCTGAAGACACTACCTCTTTCTCCCATTGTAGGCATTATGCTGCGATAAGACTCCACATGCCAAGAATCTAATTTGTTCGCTTACAATGGCCATTTTTTTAAAAGCCCCCATGAAATTAGGCCAAGAGCCACATATCCCCCAAGATTGTCCAACCCTGCACTATTTCTTTTTTTTTTTTAAGGTTTAGATTGCTTAGTGTTCTCTGGGGTTGTTATTTTCCTTGGAGTGATTCAAAAAGTCACACTGATATTTTGTGTGGGGGATGGCTGGGTACAACTCTTGAGTTGCCATTAAATTGGCAGAAGATGATTTAGTGTCTGGGGGAAGAAGAAGGAGGTAATGAACTCCACAGGAGCACTCTCCCTGGGGGAAGGAGAAGTTATATGATCGACTAAAAATGAATTAACAGAAAGATCATTTTAAATGATGTGTGTCTGTATATAGGTAGGTAGATAAATAGGTAGGTAGGTAGGTAGGTAGGTAGCAGTGGTGGGTTTCTGCAGGCTCGCACCTACTCGCAAGAACCGGTTGGTGAAATTTAGAGAACCGGTGAGAGGGGGTTCCACCGGCGGACCCAGAAGTAAGTCTGGCCTGCCGCTGCCAGTGACCCAACGGGAAGGAAAGGAAAGGAAGGAAGGAAGGAAGAAAGAAAGAAAGAATTTATCATCACAATTGAGTCCAAAATTTTGGTTGCTAAGCAAGAGCGTTGTTAAATGAGTTTCACCACATTTTAAAAGATGGCCACTCCCACCCTGTCACATGACTGCCAAGCCACGCCCACAAAATAGGCCACACCTACAGAGTAGGTTCTAAAAAATTTGAAACCCACCACTGGTAGGCAGGTAGGTAGATGATAGATAGATAGATAGATAGATAGATAGATAGATAGATAGATAGATAGATAGATAGATAGATAGATAGATAGATAGATAGATGGATAGGGATGATTGGATGGATGGATGGATGAATGGATGAATGGATGGGTGGGTGGGTGAGTAGGTAAGTAGGTAGGTAGGTAGATAGGTAGATGATAGATAGATAGATAGATAGATAGATAGATAGATAGATAGATATAGCGATAGGGATGATTGAATGGATGGGTGGGTGGGTGGGTGGGTGGGTGGGTAGGTAGGTAGGTAGGTAGGTAGAGGCATAGAGACAGACAGACAGACAGACAGACAGACAGACAGATAGAATGAATCAAAAATTAAGGGGAGACTAGAACTACATATAATAAACAAAAAGTTGTCCTGTAATTAAAAAGTGAAAAAGTAATGGAATGAATACCAAACTAAAAAGAAATACTTAACTCCTCCTTCTAGTCTCATTTCCAACTTTTCTTCCATTTTCCCTCTTGTCAAGTAACTGAGGAAAAACTTTTTAATTGGCTGCCAAGTAATTGGATCACCCCACAATGGGAAATAATTGTTGGAATTAATTGGATTGGTTTTTTTTTTAACCGGTAGCTTGGTAGATATTTTCCCCCTGCTTGGAAACCCTTTAAGGGCCTTGGGCTGTCAGAAATAAGGGTCATATGCAACCTCAGAATCCAGTCAGGTAACTGGAAAGTTCAGTAGTGCTGTTCAAATTCTTATTTCACAGATTTAGTTGGAAGGTCGATGGTCCAATAAATTGTTTTTTTTTTGTTTTATTAAAAAAAAGAGTCATGCCTGGAAGTTGATTCAAATTGTCAAACCCGATGCCTCCAAATTGATTTACACCATCTGGACATTACTGTGCCTGTCCAGAAAACATTTTCAAAATCAACTTGATCTGGCATTGTAATTTGAATGGAATTGACAATTTCAAGTTGGAATCATCGAATGGGATCTGATTTTTAGACCAGATCAACCAGTGAAATTGGATTTTGCCCAATTCTCGCAGTCCTAGCACGCTCAGCCTTTAAAAAAAAAAAAAATCCTTCTGGACTGTGTTTTCTGTGTCATGGTTAAATACTGTAGAGTGGGGGGGGGGGAATCCACTGCAACTGTTAATATAGTGGATGTTTTAAAAGAACATTAGGTAACTTGATGTGAATATTTTCCCAGATCACTTTGTTATGTCTTTGTTACCTCTGTAAGAACTTGGCTCTGGTCTACTCACAGTCTTACTTCTGGCAAATGCACTTTATTGCTACTGTTTGAGTCAGAAAGTCCAAACGAAAAGTGAAGGAAAAGCCCTTAATTAAAAAATAAAAACTTTTTATTAACATTTTCAAGAGTCAGTAGTTCTCCTTTTATGGTGTAGTTGATTTAATCATGGGTTTCTAGTGATCATGATGACTTAATTTTGAATCAGGAGAAAAGAAATTCAAGTAAGAGAACTTTCGGAGTGAATTTAAAACACCCCCCCCCCCCGTGCTATCTATTTTTAATAGTTCCTATTAATAGTTCTTGCAATGAAGATTGTTCTGTGCATGCGCGGAACCAAAAATAAAGATGGCGGTGCATACAATAGAACTGGTTTAGGGGCATGGCAGGCTGAGTTACTACCTACTCGGCTGAACTGGTCTGAACCAGTAAGAACCCACCTCTGTCTCCTCTCCTCTCCCATGTTATTATTTTTTCTGCCAGTATCATTCCAGGATAGAGATTAGTTTAAAAGCAAGAAGCTAAACCTTAACTCGGAATTTATGGAGCCAGAGGGAAGCCTGTGTCTCTGCTTCAACCGGAGTAACTTTTGTGCATTTTAACCTCCGCATTTCATTGTAGGGAGAAGCTGCCTCACAATTCCTTCACTGCCTTCAATTCTCTCTCCTCAGCCCTGCTTTGCATGATCTACACTCCATACTGGAGCAACCCCCCAACCTGAATCCTGCATGGATGAAGAAGAGGAGAATTCTGGAGCAGAGCAGTACAAGCCAGGGGGCCAATTTAGAGCAGCCTTATTTAAATTGCACATGAAGTGTTCCTGCAAGTTAAAGGAAAAAGGCCCCACAGTGCCTCATTTAGCTTTTTATTTCTCTGCTTGGTTTTTGCACTTATTTGGCCATAAGCTTTTTTAAAAAATAGGCCCACACCTGTATTCTGGCAAGCAAACATCTGGAGGCCTTGCAGCTGGCATGCTAACCATGGCCTGCCTCTTTCGCCTTGCTCTCCTTGACCGGCTTTTACTCATCCTCTAGGCAGGTGGTGAAATATAACACCTGCTTTAGCCACTGTGTAGGATATTAGCTTTCTTCCTGACTGACTGAAGAAAAGGGAAGAGAGGCCAGGATGGAAAAGGAGAGAAATCTCTGGCTTTGTGTTTTCCATGACACAAGAGTTGGCAACAGATCCCCCCCACTGTGGGAGAGAATGCACTGCTTCACTCCTCCCATAGACACAAAGGCAGCCTGGTTGGCATTCTGGTGTTGTTTCTAGCCTAATCTTTATTGCCCTCCTTACAGAAACTGCCCACCCAATCACATGACCACTAAGCCACACCTACCCAGCTGGTCATTAGGGCAGAGAATCGGTTGTTAAATTATCTGAATCTCGCCACTGGTCTTAAGGTTAGAGAAAGTTTATTTGGCAAAGATTTTCATCATATATATATTTGAGGGTGGGCCTCAAAAATTTTAACAAGGGATTCTCTGCCCGGTTGCTGGATGGGTATGGCCATGGTTGGTGCGGCCTAGTCAGACTCCTGAACCATGGTGTGTGTGCGTGTATGTGTGTGTGTTTGCTCTCCTTGGGCTCCAGAGGCTTTCCTTGAGCCGCCGGGAAGGTGAAAACAGCCTCCCCAGGCTCTGGAGGCCCTCTAGAGGCCATAAATGCTGGTTTGGAGGAGGAGGAGGAGGAGGGCAAGAGTGAGAGAGCAGAGAGCCCAGCTAGTCATCAGGAGGCACCTGGGGCTTGGAATAGTGGGGAGGATCAAACCCAGTTTGTCCCGGATGTCAGGCTAAGGATTGGGAGGAGGCAATTAGCAGAACGACGCCATCGGAGATAATCAGTATCAGCTGCCTAATTGCCTGGCCCTTCCCAAGAGCCTTTAAAAGAAATCCTCTGTGAAGAGTAGGTTTGCAGGAAACAACGTATCATCTGAAGAGTCAAAGCTTTTGTGTGTGTCAAGTCTAGTCGAGGTCAGTCCGGGCAAATTGCCAAGTATCAGTCAGTTTAGTGATTAGTTGTGTTAAGGAGGGAGTCAGAACAGCTCCCTATCAAAACTCAATCTCTATACATACAAATATTTTGCTTGAGTTCCTTCAAAGGGAATCTGATATTCAGCAGATGCCTATTGATTGTCGGGCTTCTTTTGGACTTGGGTTGAGCATTATTCCAGAATAGAACTAAATATGTGCGCAACACCACTGACAAGCATCTTTTCTTCCAGAAGAACATTCTCCCGCTTCCTTATGTAGACTCCCAATACCACTGCTGGTCAATAGTTATTCAGGCTGATGTACAGTACATCGGCCAGCTCATTATCAGGTGGAAGCCACGTGAAAGAATTGTACTTTTCCACCGCACGGGTCTAAGTAGCTAAGAGTCATGAACTGGTCCCATTCCTTAGGAGGCACCTGTCTGGATCACTGAGAAAATAGTTGGTGAAGTGTGTCAAATTACATCCTGAGAACATGTGGGGTGGGGAGAACTCTCTCTGAACACTGAGAAAGATGACTTTAAGGTGGCTTCAGAGACGGGCTGGGAATCATACGGCAGCGATGTTGTGAGATCACAGCAGAAAAAAAAAGAGGTTGCTGGGACACATTTGTGCTGATGCAAGTGAGAAGAGGCTCTTCAGAGAGAGTTGTGAAATTCGTGACTCTTCAGATTTTTACAGAATATAATGCCCAGCATCTTTCACTTTTGTTCAGGTGGACTGAGGCTGGGAGTTTGTTGTCCAGCAGCATTTAGAGAGCCGACATTTCCTCCTGTTACAAAAAGTAGTTACTGAGGCTGTAATTACTAGAATGATGCATCCCAGAGCAAACTCCAGGAGTATAAATCACACAGTATACCTACTGTATTTTTCAGAGTATAAGACACATCTTTTCCCCTCAAACAAGAGGCTGAAAATCTGGGGGCGTCTTATACACTGAATACAGCACTTTTTGCCTCTCGAAGCCCCGCCTCCTTCACCAAAATGGCCGTGCATAGCTTGTATGAGGCTTTCAGAGAGCTCCTGGGGGCTGGGGAGGGCAGAAATGAATAAAAAATGGGCCATTTTCTGCTCAATTTTATCACCCACCCCCAACCCCCCAGGAGCACTATAAGCTTCCTAAAGGCTATCCATGCCGTTTTTAAAGGCAAAAAACAGCCAGTTTTCATGAAAAACAGGCTGTTTTTTGCTCGTTTTGGGGCCCCCACTTCCCAGGAGCACTTTACAAGCCTCCTAAGGGCTATTCGTGCCCTTTTTTTTGAAAAAAAACAAACAGACCCGTTTTCGTGAAAAATGGACTGTTTTTGCAGAGTGCAAAACCTTTTAAAAAAAATTCAAAACCTTGGTGCGTCTTATACTCCGGTGCATCTTATACTCCCAAAAATATGGTAGATAGCAACCAAAGGACATATCTTCTTTTTGTTGTCTCCTGCCCAGCAACAATGATTTAAACGGATGTTGCCGGAATTTTTTTTTTTTAATGTTTCTGCAATTGCAACCTATGGATGAGTTAATTTAAAACCAAATCTCAAAGTAGCTGAAATCTCTTCGCCCTCGCATCTCGACATGCAAATTCTATGGAGTCATTCAGAGCTGATTTACAGTGATGGGAGAACATTTTGGCTAGCAATGTTTTTGCGATGGGGTTTCCACCTATAATGTATTGAAAGCACATTGCAGCTTTGCTCTGCTTTGAATTCAAAGGTTTAAAAAAGGAGGTCCTAAATGCTGCTCATGGGCTAAAAGTTAACCAGGCCATTTCTGTAAACTGGGTGTACCCATGAAAATAATTGTTTATTGTCGTACTGACAGAAAGCCGCCTCTTGAAGGGACTAGATGCATTTCAAATGTGGATTTACAGGCGGCTGTTACATATAAGTTGGGTTGACAAAATCAGAAATCAGGAGGCGATAAGCCGCCTGAGAAAGCAAAGGGAAATCATCAGACATTAAAAAGTGAAAGTTAGAATATTTTGGACATGTGATGCGACACCCAGAAAAATATGTCATCCTTCACTTAATCCTCCAGGGAAAGATTGAAGGCAAAGGAGGTCCAGGCAAAAGAAGAGCTTCAAAATTGAAGGGACTGGACTTCCTGTTCCTGTTCCCGGCGGCGACGGACAAACCTTGGGGTTCGTCTGCCATTTTGTTCTTTTTTCTGCCCCTAACGGGGCGGGGCACCCCCTTTTTTGGGGATCCCTCCGTAAAACTGGCTTGCCTGGGCTGGTTTATCCTGGCGGCAGCTGGGAAACGGCCCTTGTCTTCGGTTTAGGCGAAGGAAGACATGCTGCGGGGGGGTTCCCCTTCGCCAATGGAGGACGGTAACAATCAGCTAATTTAAAAAGAACTGAGCGTGCGGGTCGGAAGGCTCCCTGGGGCTTTGGCAGCGAGGTGAAGAGTGAGTGATTTACAACATTATTTATGCTGGCAGCCTGGATTGAAAGAACGTAGAGGGGGGTGTTTGTTGGTTAAACCCCCCCTCGGATTTAAAGCGGCGTTCCGAAATGGCTCCTCGTTGCGAGGAAGCGGATACTTTGTTTCCGGACTGCATTGAAATAAGCGAAAGTGATCTGCGGCTTATTTTCTTACAATGTATCTAAGTCCGGCTGGCTTGATACAATTTTTCTTGGGTTATTTTCTCCTCCTGGCTCTCAGACGGGGCGGTGGAGGATGGTTCCCTTTGTTCCTGAATGACTATTTTTACCTTTGGAAAATTACCAACATCTCTTCGTGAAATGGACTCTCTCTCTCTACTAATGAAGAAATTTCTGGATTAATTGATTCCTTCCCTGAGTGCCTTCTTTGCTAAAAAATTTTGACTGTGAAAAGTGTTTCTCTGCTGGGTCTTGAATTCTTTTACAACTTTCACCTGAACTGTTTTGCTCCTGATTTGCTTCAACGGCCCCACCCAAAAAATGCCATCTTAGTGACACTGACTTTAACAGTTTACCATGGCATCAAAATCAGAATTGGCAGGATTGGAACAAAGAATGTCATCTTTGGAATCAGTGTTACAAGTTTTGGTGCAGGAAATTAAAGCTTTGAGAGCTGATAATAAAAGTTTTAAGGAGGACCTTCTGGAAACACGGAAGCAAGTGCTGGAGAATTCACAGAAGACTGAGGAGCTGGAAGGGGGGCTGGCTGGGGCAAAGGGAGAACTTAAAAATGTCAACATTGAAATTGCAGATTTGTCTGGTCATATGTCTAGGATGGATTTTGAAAGGATGTCATATTTTTTAAGATTTCAGAATGTTTCTGAAGAATCTGGTGAATACCTTCCTGATCTCATGAGTACAATTTTAGCAGACTATTTACAGAAACCTAAAGATGAGATCAGGGGGGATATTGACCTAGTCTATAGAATAAATTCAGCATATGCTAGGATAAATGAAGTACCCAGAGAGATACATATTAAATTTGTTAGAAGGTCAACCAGAGAGGGAATTTTGAAGGCGCAGAGAGAGGGCCCATTAATTTACCAACAAAAGGAAGTCACCATCTTGAAGCAGATCCCAAAAAAGATTAGGGAGGTGAGAAGGAGGTATTCCTTCTTATCCAGAAAATTGTTTGACCACGGGATCTGGTTTAAGTGGGTGATGCCGGAAGGGATGTTGGTGTTCTGGGATGAAGGAAGAGTGAGGATTAAAACAGTTGCTGAGGCGGAAGCCTTTCTTAAAAAACATTCCTCTATCCTGGGGGAAGATCTAGGGGGGACGGAGGGGGCCACGGCCCCACCCGCTGGGGGCCAGGGAGGAGAAAAAGAAGATACAATTGCCAAGAGACTTAGATCGAAAAAATAACTTTGCTTTTTCTTTATTACTATTAATATTGCTTAACTTTTTGTCTGGATGTTTGTACACGACTGCTAGCATAGAATGGAGAATTTAGGAATCTTGTACTTATTTTCACCTTGTAGTACTTTTGGAAAAATGTTCTTTTAATGTTTTATTATGAAGCCCTAGAAGGGCCAATGATCCCGACGCGAAAGTTCTTAATATGTTTCTGTATCCCTTACCCTACCCTTTTCGAAAATTGTAAAAACCAATAAAACTTTTTCAATATAAAAAAAAAATAATTGAAGGGACTGGTTTGGACAAAACTCAGCAGCACTTTTTCATGCGGCTGTTGATAAAAATAAGATTATCAACACGATCGCCAACGTCCGATGATGGATATGGCACAAGAAGAAGAAGAAGATTGTCATATTGTTTGGTGAATGATACTTTACATTGGGGTGGACGTTTCCATTCCTCCAAGAGTTTTGGCGAGTTGTTGCTAGTTGTGAAGTCATGTTCGACCCATCATGACCACATGGACAAGCTTCCTCCAGGACTTCCTGTTCTCTACCATCCTTTGGAGTCCATTTAAGCTCACACCTACTGCTTCAGTGACTTCAGCCAACCACCTCATTCTCTGTCATCCTCTTCTTCTTTTGCCCTCAGTCTTTCCCAGCATGAGGTTCTTCTCCAGTGAGTCCTTCCTTCTCATTAGGTGGCCAAAGTATTTGAGTTTCATCTTCAGGAACTGCCCTTCTAAAGAGCAGTCAGGGTTGATCTCCTCTAAGACTGACCGGTTTGATCGCCTTGCAGTCCAAGGGACTCTCAGGAGTCTTCTCCAGCACCAGAGTTCAAAGGCCTCCATTCTTTGATACTCAGCCTTCGTTATGGTCCAACTTTCACAGCCATCCATTGCAACTGGGAAAACCAGTAGCAATACTTAGTAGAGTCGTGCTCCCAAAGATTTAATCTGTTTTAACTCAAAAGATATGTGGCCTTCCACAATAAAGGAAGATTCTTTACTCAGAAATCTTTATTTTTTTTTCCTATTCTTTTTTGTCTTTTCCTTTAATTATCAATGTGAACTTCCTCCAGCTAATGAGTAAAGAGGCCTTGCTTATTCTATCATGGAGAAGTGAGAGAAAATGAATGTTTCCCTGTTCAGAAGCAGTAATATTCTATGTAGCAGTCAATGTCAAAGGTCATCATTTCCACCTAATGCAAAACAGAATAACACTGACTCTCATTGTTTGGAGAAAGTCACCATATTGTTTTACTTTCTGAGAGAACCTATCAACCCCAACTTTCACTCTTTCTCTCCAGACCACTCTGATCAGAATTTTATGGGTCACTTAAAGCAACACACAATTGTTCCACAGACAATGCCGATGTCATTAAGTGTCTTTTGTTGTCAAGAGTTCAGGAATAGGTACTGCTGCATGATTAAAAGAGGATAGAAAGAACATCTACTTCACTCTTCCAAAGAGTATAAACAACCACTTGGTGTGTGTATGGGGGGGGGGGGGGGGCAGAGTGGTGACTACATTGATAGAAACATTATCAGTAGAGTACAGAGGCACAGGCTTCTACTTGGGATGCAGAAATCAGAAGAATCTAGAAAAAATGAATGATGATCTCCCTTGTCATTTAGGTAACAACAGAATTGGCTTGGACAAAACAAGTCAGAGATTAAACCTGGGATGGGAACAGCCTCCTTCCTTGAACAATAGAATGGCAGCAATCATGCCAAAGATAAACTATATCAAAGGTCATTTATGAGACAGAAGAAGACTTGAGTGGAGGAATATCGCCTTCACATCTTTATGAATATTATTTCCCAGAACATCACTTGACTTTGTAGACCGAAAGGGTGGAATCAGGTGTAATTTTGGCTGGAAGAGCCTGTAGCTTCTTCCTCTGGCTTGCAACTCCTGGAACTGCTGGAAATTTAATCAATAATGCTTCATAAATAATGCTACCAATGAGCAGAATATTGTACATGCATTTAGTGTGTTAGGTACAATTGTTCTTGTTTGACCAGGCCATGATTTTAATGATGCCATATCCTTTTTTATAGGTCCACCTTTCAAGAACATTTTTTATTTCTCTTTATTGAAAATAGAACTAAGTTACTAAGCAGCGCATAGTATTGCAACCCAATTGCTTTAAGCTTCATGATGATGATGATGATGATAATGATGATAATGATGCTATCCATGTACTCCTGTTTGACTCTAGATAATTCTATGGGACAGGTCTCACCAAATCTTTTGATCTTGCACTATTTCCTTGACGTTTTTCTATGGCTGGTGTCAGCTTTGATGATACCCAGTCACGGCATTCCTGAGTGGCCTGGTTTCCTTTTGCCACTAACTCTTCCAAACATAATTCCTTCTCCAATGAATTCCCCTGAATGATATGGCAAAGTTAATTGTTATCTTGGATCAATTCAAGTTATTGGTCTTTAATACTGTAATACTGATTTAGACCAGCATTTACATTCCTTCAGAGTTAAGGCTAGTTACCACAAAGATTAGTCAATACTTTCTTAGCATATTTTTAATTAGTTAATTTAAACAGTCAAAGTAGTTTCCAAAGACTGCTTTTATATCATTTAAATACAATTTATTGTTTTATACATTACTGATATTTGTCAAAATAACAATGAACACATAATCATCAATTTTTCAACATTTAAAAATTTTGCTAACCTGAAACATATCTGTATAAGTAATATACCACAGCATCTTAATTTTCCCACAGAAAATGAAATATTTAAGTAATATTTATTTAAGTAATAAGACTGAAACACTTAGAAGGATATCCTAACTAACTGAGAATTAGCTGGCATGCAAGTTTAATTTAATTTAATTAATTATTGGGTGTGGGTAATCTAAGATTCACAGTCTGCTGGTAACTTAATTATTTAGGTTCTTGGTTAGGATTTGAATCATTAAGTTTCTACCAGTCTTAGACTGTGGCTCTAACTGTGGATTACCCACATATCAATAACAATAACAACAACAGAAGGTGGCTTTACTTGGAACAATTTCCATCCTGTGACAATATCTATAACACTGTCAAACATTCAGATTTGCCTATACCAGATGTGCCTATTTCAGGACTTGATAGGTAGACAAAAATGCCAAACTCAGTCTGAACATTTAGCTGACTGTGTGAATAACAACAACCACAACAACAACAAAAATAATGCTGCAGTCAATCAAGGAAAGCCTTTAAAGCACCAAAGATGAAGGCTGAATATAGAAGAGAAACAACTGAAAATTGATTTGTTAATTAGAATAAAAAATAATTGCATAGTCAATACTTGAAGTATATAGAAGGAAAAGCTGACAAAAACCCCCTTAGTCAATGTAATTGACTAAGATCAGGAATGAAAGAAAGAAACTGAAGGGTTTATTTTAGCAGTTCAAGAATAAGCTTTGGCAACTAACTGCATGAAAGCAAAAATCCAATATGAAGCAAAAAAACAAGAAGTGTGACCTTTGTAGTAAAAAAGAAGAAACAATTGACCAACTGATTAGTGATAATCTCATAATTCAGGTCTTGTCAGGAAAAGTCCATTAAGGACTGCCAAAAATGGCATGTCTCGTTTAATCTTGATCTAATAAACTCACTTTACATTCATTCTCTTTACTTTCAATAAGCATGATCTTAATCCCTTAAATCAGGGGTCCCCAACCTTTTTTGCACCAGGGACCGGTTTCATTTTAAAGAAAATTCTGCGGACCGGCTGGCGTAGAGGAGGAGCGGGGGGGGAGGGGGAACAGGCGGCGCATGCACACGCGGGGGGGAGAGTCAGCTCACTCGGCCCTCTAGGGCCTCCAACAGCGTGAATGGCCGCGCCTGCGCTCTCCCGCATCCAGTGCGCGCTCTGCCCAGGGGACTGCTCCCTCCTCCTCCTCTCGGGCCCTGCGGCCCGGTTCCTATCAAGCCACGGACTGGCACCGGTCCGTGGCCCGGGGGTTGGGGACCCCTGCCTTAAATAATGTCCTAGAGCTTGTTTTCTTTTCATTTTTTTCCTCACAAAACAAGCCTTTTTTCTAAACCAATAAAGGAAGTATCCAGGTTACTCACTGATTATTTATATATCTTGCTTAGTTGTTAAAAAATCAGTAAATTTCCTGTGTTTGTCCAGTGTAGTATCTTTTTCCTTATCATTCTTGTGTCCCATAAATCTACTTTCAGATCAGTCTTAATCTTGTCAGGTAAAACATATTCCTTTTCCATAATATATTTTATAGACATTATATCTATAATGGTAGACACTTTTAAGAATAACTTCTGGATCTGTTGCTCATAAATATCCTCCAATACTTCCAGTGTTAAAATATTTTGCTCCATTCTTTTCCTTTAATTGTAATCTTAGGTTTTTCTGGTTCCCTATAGCATCCAAAACTCAATTTCCCATCTTATCATATTTTTTAAAATAATCCAAAACAACAGCTTTTCCTCATGGGAAACATTCTTATAATTAATTTCAAAATCTTATTTCAAATCCATCTGGATCCTTAGATTATTGATAACTCTCCATAATCAATGTTCTAATCACCCTTTTGCTATTTATTTTATAAAAATGTTTTTAAAAATAGCCTTAAACTTATCTTTCAAAATTTCTTCATCTATATAAATAAAAATGTAAAATAGTTTGTACGAAGCAGCTAATCTCAAAAACTACGGCACCGATTTACACCAAATTTTAACACAATGTTCCCAAGGACTTCCGATAATAGAATATGTACTCATTTTGTGCCTAGCACACGTGTGTCATGTGCAAGGTACACAAATGTAAAATGTAGCCACTGATCATGTTTTCACCTCCCTGTAGCCCCGCCCATCAGGCTGCTTTTCAACTGTCATTTCCTCAGCAACGTATGGAAGCCTAAAAGTGCCAAAACACAGAGGATAGCAAACTCCAAGGTGTCCCATAGAGAGACAGAGGGAGAAATACAGTTTAATAAAAGAGGGACTAGGGGAGACATGATAGCAGCCTTTAGGGATTGCCACAAAGAAGAGGGAGTCAAGCTATTCTCCAGGGCACCAGAGGGCAGAACAAGAAGCAATGGGTGGAAACTAATCAAGGAGAGAAGCAACTTAGAACTGAGGAGGAATTTCCTGACAGTTAGAACAATTAATCAGTTGAACAGCTTGCCTCCAGAAGTTGTGAATGCCCCAACACTGGAAGTCTTTAAGAAGATGCTGGATAGCCATTTGTCTGAAATGGTATGGGGTTTCTGTCTAGGCAGGGGGTTGGACTAGATGGCATCCAAGGTCCCTTCCAACTCTGCTATTGTATTATTGTATTACAGTAGGTAGGTAAATAGGGGAATAGAGAGGGAGAAATACAGTAGGTAGGTAGGTAGATAGAGGGATAGATAGAAAGGGAGAAATACAGTAGGTAGGTAGGTAGGTAGAGGGATAGATAGATAGGGAGAAACGTAGGTAGGTAGGTAGGTAGGTAGGTAGGCGATAGATAGAGAGGGAGAAATACACTAGGTAGGTAGGTAGGTAGGTAGAGGGAGAAATGAAGAAATACAGTAGGTAGGTAGGTAGATAGAGGGAGAAAGGAAGAAATACAGTAGGTAGGTAGGTAGGGGGATAGATAGAGAGGGAGAAATACAGTAGGTAGGTAGATAGGTAGGTAGATAGAGGGAGAAAGGAAGAAATACAGTAGGTAGGTAGGTAGAGGGATAGATAGAGAGGGAGAAATACCTTATGTAGGTAGGTAGGTAGATAGGGGGATAGATAGAGGGAGAAATACAGTAGGTAGGTAAATAGAGGGATAGACAGAGAGGGAGAAACACAGTAGGTAGGTATGTAGGTAGGTAGGTAGGTAGGTAGGTAGGGGGATAGATAGGGAGAAATACAGTAGGTAGGTAGGTAGAGGAATAGAGAGAGAGGGAGAAATACAGTAGGTAGGTAGGTAGAGGGATAGATAGAGAGGGAGAAATACAGTAGGTAGGTAGGTAGGTAGATAGAGGGAGAAAGGAAGAAATACAGTAGGCAGGTAGTTAGAGGGATAGATAGAGAGGGAGAAATACGGTAGATAGGTAGGTAGGTTGGGGGTTATACGGTGGTTGTGTGTATGTGTGCAGGTGTAGATCTACACACAGATTAGTTGGCCATTTAACCAGACTGGGCCACAGCAACACGTGGCCGGGTATAGCTAGTTAAGGAATAAAGGAAAATCACCCTCTGCATGTTATCAACCTTGTCAATTGAAAGGTTGTTAATAGCGGAGTAGCAGCTAATAAGCAATTTCCAAAAGTGATTAAGAAATGAAGTATGGCAGGACTTCATGTTCATAAGGGTACAGTGTGGCTGTGACCTTGGTGGAAATCCATCAATCCCCCAAATCCATCAATCCGCTCATTCACAAGAAACTTCAATTCCTGTAGTTGACTCATGAGGACCAGTTGTCTGAGTGCAAGTGGGCGATTTCACAATCTCTTTTAGAATAGAATAGAATAGAATTTTTTAATGGCCAAGTGTACAGAATTATAGCTGTCAACATGTACCAATTTGTTAGAGATATCTCTAACAATTTTGGGGAACATTATATTTACTCACATACTTATCGGCTTTTCACCCACCTAAACTAGGGAGTGACCCAACAATTTGAGAACATGTATTTTCTTAACAGGGATGTTATTATTCACTATTAATGTCAGTACTGTATTTATTTTATTTTTTATTTATTTTTAATATATTGAAAAACATGTTGTCTATTGCTGGTCTATGACTGTAATAAAGATATATTCTTCTTAATGGCCAAGTGTGATTGGACACACAAGGAATTTGTCTTTGGTGCATATGCTCTCACTTTGCTGGCCAGAAAATCTAGCCACCGATCTTACCGCAGTGCCATTTTTGCTTGGAGACTTCTGGTTCACCACAATCTGCACTGGAAGTTCACCCCCCTCCCCTCCGGAAATACATCACTACTTACAATGAAGACAAACAAGTGAGGATATCCTTTGTGTCCATTGGTGTTCTTCTGCTCCCTGCTCCGGTGCTTACTTTTGTCTTTTTTTCTGTGCTGAGGCCACTTACTCAGATCAAGCACTAGGAAATTAGTTCCTCACGTTGTTGTTTTGTAAGAATGCTTTGGGGGCCAAGGGGAACCCATGTACCTTCTTTGAAATAAATATAGTATTAGAAGCTTCTGCTTGGCTTTGTAGCAGGGCAGCTTCCTGTTATTATGATTTTAATCAAAAGCTTCTGAAACAGAAAGTCAGCTGAAGCAGAAAGTCTGGTTGGTACCAAAAAAAAATAAAAAATGATTTGGTGGGCACGCTGCAATCTCCGGGATCAGAAGCATCAACCCTCATAGCACCAATTGGATGTGGCAGCTGTTTGCTCATTTGACAATGCCTAGCTGGTTGCAGGCAGCCATACATTTCCCAGTGTGTGATTTTCCTGAAGCTCCAAGCTGACAGCTCTGCTTTTGGAAATGCTGCGTGAGTTCATTTAGCTTGAGCTGTCTGAGAAATTAAATCCATTCAACATAATCTTCAGTCCCTTCAAACGAAGGAAAAGTTTTGTGAGCAATCACGTTTCTTAGCTACATTGTTGAACAGCCCTCGTCCGCTTGTGTCCTGCCTTATCTCCGCAGCTTTGGGAAGCAAATTCAATTCGGCTAGCAGCAACATCTCCTTAAAAAGTTTGAAGAGAACTTTAAGAGTATCTAAGTTCAAGGAAGGAATGTGTTACAAGTCAACACCGAATGTGACTCCCAACTGCACAAGGCATTATCAGCAAATCAAAATCATTCACACATTTCAAGTCAATGTTTTATTTTTAATCCTGATTCAGATATTTTGGCAGGATTACAGGAGTTATCCATAATTCAGAATACATTACAAGGAATTTTGCAAAGAGCAAGGCCATGTTATACTTCGGAAGGCCTTGTCAAATGATAGTGTTAAACTCCTGCCATTCTTTTTCCTTCAAAGCCCCCTTGGGATGACTGGAACATAACCTGTTGACCTCGAAGAGCACTAAATAAGGAACTTGGTGTGGGCCAGATTGCCATCAGTGGTGGCTCTTTTAAAAATAAATTTTGTGAGAACAATTCCTTTCACTCATTCTTGTCTCAACTTTTAAGTCCTTCACTTTCTACTTGTTGAACTGCTGCAAATCATAAAAAGAATCAGTATGTTCCATAGGAATGGCGTACAAACTCAGCACGAGAAAGCTAACTTTGTGGAAAGTAGCCGGGTGAAGTTTTGGGCCACAGATATAACGTAGACTAAAGTCTCTCGGAACACTAGATTTCTAGTAAGTTTATCAATTCCATGGCCTAGGATCGATTCTGACATACTCTTCTCAGATTGGGCTACAGAGAGTTGATCCTAATTTCTCCAATATCTAAGATTACTTCTGAATCATCGTCTTTCAATGTGATGGAAAAGGAATTGTCTTTATTTTTATGATAAGGAAGAATATGTTATTGGAACCAGTGGTGGGTTTCTGCAGGCTCGCACCTACTCGCGAGAGCCGGTTGGTGAAATTTAGAGAACCGGTGAGAGGGGGTTCCACCGGCGTACCTGGAAGTAAATCTGGCCCGCCACTGCCAGTGACCCAACGGGAAGGAAAGGAAAGGAAGGCAGAAAGGAAAGAAAGAAAGAAAGAAAAAAAGAAAGAAAGAAAGAAAGAAAGAAAGAATTTATCATCACAACTGAGTCCAAAATTTTGGTTGCTAAGCAAGAGCATTGTTAAATGAGTTTCACCACATTTTAAAAGGTGGCCACTCCCACCCTGTCACATGACTGCCAAGCCACACCTACAAAATAGGCCACACCTACAGAGTAGGTTCTAAAAAATTTGAAACCCACCACTGATTGGAACCCTTCTGTGCGGATTCTGAAGCTTACTCTTGTTACAAGATAAACAAGGAGACGATGGAAAAGAAAGCCTTGGGAGGCTCCGCCCACCTGCCCAGGCATCATCAAAGATGCTCTGCACATGCGCAGAAGGTTCTGTGCATGCGCAGAAGCACTGCACGTGGGCGTGCACTCCCAGTTCCGAACTGGTAGCAAAGATTGGAGCATTTCATGACTGCTCTGTGCTATTATTTTCTACACATTGCAGTTTGCCCGGGTCCCTACTCTTCAATTAAATTTTTAGGAAGACATCTAGAGAGTTTACAACGGTCTTTTTCAGTTCAGACAGGGCAGTAACAAGGAGGAGGGGGAGAAGGAGAGGCAGAAGGGGGAGGAGGAGGAAGAGGAGGAGGAGGAGGAAAAGAAGAAGAGGAAGAAGAGGAAGAGGAAGAGGAGGAGGAGGAGGAAGAAGAAGAAGAAGAAGAAGAAGAAGAAGAAGAAGAAGAAGAAGAAGAAGAAGAAGAAGAAGAAGAAGAAGAAGAAGAAGAAATGATACCATCTCATCTTCCGATATCTTGCTCCAAGTATGTACACTCAGAAACATGACATTCCCTCTCTCCATAAATTCTAAGAATGAGGCTGAAAAACAGAAGCTACTTTTAGAGGAATAAAAGAAAAACAGAGAACAGATTTCAGCAGTTACTTCTGATCAAAGGGACTGGATGGGATATTTCAAAGTCCCATAGATTCTAATGAGAGTAATATATTGCCCAATATCACTGATTTTTATTTAAAAGTAAATGGAATCCAGTGGAACTTTCTTTCTAAGTAAATATGGATAAGGCCAGCCTCTTAAGATCAAGCTGAATGTATTCGTTAAAATGAATGAGACTTAAAAGCAACTAACTTTTGGGGTGGGGTGTTTCCCCCTAAGATTTTTATTTCCTCAATTTTTCCATTTTAAGAAAAAATATTAAGAAAAAATACGACTTTTCTCGGTTTCCTTTAAAAAATTTTTATGGTACTTTATTGTAATCTAATAAAAATGATCCCGAGAGAATACTATACAGAAATTTCAAAGCATAAAGGCATTCTGATAACTTTGCCAAAATTTAATATTTCATACTCACATCTTTCTCAACTTTGGGAGAGCTTTTTCTCCAGAATGACTAGCAATTGTTAAGTTAGTGATGAGGTTGTTAAGTGAATCTGGCTTCCCCATTGACTTTGCTTGTCAGAAGGTCACAAAAGGGGATCACATGACCCTGGGACACTGCAACCGTCATAAATATGAACAAGTTGTCAGGCATTTAAATTTGGATCATGTCACCCATGGGGATGCTGCAATGGCTATAAGTGTGAAAAACGGCCATAAGTCACTTTTTTTCCAGTGCCATTGTTCTAACTTAAGCTTCCTGATACAATAAAAAGCTCATGCTTAGTCCCCAAAACCCTCTTTTTATTTCAACGGTTGTGAATTATGTTCATTCACAGCCCATAAAGAGTCACAAATAGTTTGTAAAGAGTCCAACAGAAGTCTGCCAAAGTCTTTTGGGATAAGGCTAATAAGCACCCACCGTTATCTCCCTTGAAACTCTGCCAAAGACCTAATTGGCAATTAGCTTTGCAAGGCCACACAGAGCACAAAGTCAAAAGCATAGGTCCTGGTTATTTGCGGGACCGCCTCCTACCACATACCTCCTTTTGACCTGTCTGCTCCCACAGGGAGGGCCTCCTGAAGGTGCCGTCGACCAATCAATGCTGGCTGGCGACTCCCAGGGGAAGAGCCTTCTCTGTGGCAGGCCCCGCCCTCTGGAATGACCTGCCCCCCGCCCTCCGTACAATCACGGACCTACGCCTCTTTCGCCGGGCTTTAAAAACATACTTTTTTCATGTGGCCTGGCATAGTCCTTTATTAGTGATTTTTAACTTGGGTTTTAATTATGAATTTTTAGCACGGGTTCTTAACTTTATTTAATTTATTTTTAATCATATTTGATTGTATTTATGACTTCTGCTTTTATTATTCTTGTGCACCGCCCTGAGTCCCATTGAGGAGAAAGGGTGGTATAGAAATATAATAAAATAAAATAAAATGGTGCTTCAGAAATTTAAACCTACCAGCAAGAACAAAGTTGCTTCTTGCAAAGGCTCACATGCCTTTGCTCCTCCTTTACATTTTATGGGAGGGGCCAATAATCTCCAAGTCTTACTCCTGAGTCACCCCTTTTTGTCTTAACTGTTCTTGCCTTCTGGCAGCTCTGCACATACGTGCAGTGGGAACAGGCTCCCCCTGTTCCTCTGCTTTGCTGATGTCTGACTCTGGAGGCTCCGGAGGCAGCATATAACTCCCAGATGGCCCTGGCCCCTTTTCTCCCGCTGACACAAAGCCCTCGTCTGAGCCTTCCCCAGACTCCAGGACTGGCCCATGTTCCTCCCCAACTTCCTCACTGTCCAGCTCTGCTGCCAGCTCTACTGGCCACCGGCGGACCACAACAGCCATTCTAACTTTGAATGGCCACTAAATGAACTGTTGTAATTCAAGGACTTTCTGTACAAAGCAAGGAACCTTGACCAAAATGACCAATGAAAATACACCTAAAGATGTTTGAGGGCTAAGGTATCAGATTCAATGAATAAATAAATTTACAAGAACAATAAAAAGATCACCACCAAACCTCCTGCATTATAACAATACTTTCCCCCCCCCCAAGCCTCTAAGGCAACTAAATAATGGGCAGCATAACATTCTTCAGGTCAGATAAATTAATACAGCTGCATTAAACCAAGAGCAAATCACACAATGTGCCTACATTTTCAGCAAACAATGATAAATATAATACTGACCCACTGTCAAGGTATACCTTCGACAAAAATAAAATCACAACAAAAAGCAGAAGTCAAGAACATAAAAATTAAATGATGACTACGAAAATAAAACAGTAAGTAGAAAAGTAGAAAGCATCTCAAAAGGATAACAGAATTCAGTGGAAGAAGGAAAAGGGCAAGGTTAAAAGCCTATTTTGTATTTGCGCTGTTCCACAGAAAAGCATGAATTTCATGAATAAAGCTTTTGGTTTGTTTAATATATACTTGTGCATAAATCTTTGCAGACCTATCTGTTGTGGCCCAGCCGGCTCCGAATGAGCTGCTGATGGATTCCTCTAGTGAGGAGTCCTATGAGTCGGCTCTAGAGGAGGAAACCCAGTTTGTCCTGGATGTCAGGCTAAGGATTGAGAGGAGACAATTAGCAGAACGACGCCATCGGAGATAATCAGTATCAGCTGCCTAATTGCCTGGCCCTTCCCAAGAGGCTTTAAAAGAAATCCTCTGTGAAGAGTAGGTTTGCAGGAAGCAACAGAGAAGCTACAGAGTCGGAGAACTGTGTCGTGTAATCTTTCAGTCTAGTTCAGGTTAGTTCAGGCAAGCTGCCAAGTAGCAGTCCGTCTAGTTAATTATCTTGTGAAAGGAGGGACTCAGAACACCTATCCATCCTTACCTCCTCACTTTGAGGTCAGACCTAGTGTAGTCTAAGTTGGACCATAGGACTTAAGGAAAGTAGCAGTGATTAGGTTATGAGAAGGTTTGAGGATGAATGTTTTTTGTAAGAATCAGTTGACAAAAGTTAGGATGTTTAGTGTAAAATAGGCATCAGTAGTCTTTCCAAAAGGGCTTTTTCAAGAGACAACGGGACCTTCTCGTTTTTCTTTCAAGATGTTTCACTTCTCATCCAAGAAGCTTCTTCAGTTTCAGCCCTCTCTCAATGGAGGGGGGGATACGACATCATCTGTCTCCTGTCTACAACACAGTACTTTCAATGATTCCAAGAAGGCTCCACATCCATTTGCTCTACTTCTCCAGGTGGCCTCAACAACTCTTTAAAAGAATGCAAATGATCAATGGTCTGCAAGGAGTATAAATCCTTCCATTCCCCACCATCCAGTCAGAGCTGAAGAAGCTTCTTGGATAAGAAACAAAACGTATTCTTGTAAAATCAGAAAGTCCCGTTACTTCTTGAAAAAAGCACCTTTGGAACAACCAAGACCTGAATGACTGAGAATCTCCATTGACATCACTAGACCTTGTTTTGCAACCACTATTGTGGACAGCATCTTGGTCATGAACCACAGTGTTTGCTAAGTGAAACGGTGACGGTGCTGAAGATCTTAATTTAACTTCCCTTTGCTTTACAGACCTGCAAAGGTTGTAAATGTAAGGATTGGTCAGAGTTCCTTTTTAATCACAGTCGCAATTGCGAATGGTTGCTGTACAAGTAGTGGTGGGTTTCCAAATTGTTTAGAACCTCTTCTGTAGGTGTGGCCTGCTTTGTGGGAGTGACTTGCTGGTCATGCAACTGGGTGGGAGTGGCTTGCCAGCCATGTGAACAAGTGGAAGTGGCTTGGCAGTCATGTGACTGGGTGGGCATGGCCAACTTGTAAAAAGTGGTGAATCTCACTTAACAATGCTCTTGCTTAGCAACCAAAATGTTGGCTCAGAAACTCTGGCATTTGAAGCATGCAAGTCTTAAAGCTGTCAAGTTACAAGACCCTTGCACCCCTAACCCTTTAGAAAAAACCTGAGGTGTTCAAACCTGACAGCTTTAAGACTTGTGGACTTCAACTCCCAGAATTCCTCCTCTCGCTCTTCATCTTGATGATGTGCAGATGGGCAGGGGAAGGGAGCTGGAACCGGTTCTAAATGGCACTGTAGATTTGTGGAACCTCTTCTATAGGAGAGCTTAGAACTGGCAGGAACCCACCCCTGTGTACAAGACAGTTGGCCAAAGTTGGCCACCTGTATTTATTTTATTTATTTTATTAAATTTATACCCCGCCCTTCTCCTTAAAAAGGACCCAGGGCGGCGCACAGGCATCATTAAAATCATACAAAATACAAAAATCCAAAATTACTAAAAAACGAATTAAATATTCCCTGTGCTAAAATTAATAAAGCTGCACCCTTTCCTTTAAACTTGGAAAAATTGCACCCTTGCAATTTGCTACCAAATTTCATTAGAGTGCTTTGAGATACGTATGTATGACAAGTTGATGGGACCCATCCTATGAATTGTAGCTTGTCCACGTTTTATCTAAGAGAACCATCCCAACTTTATGAATTTTTTTTTGTATCTATCCATATCTTTTATGGCTAAGGTAGGGAGATGCCAGAGGTCACATATGCACACATATATACTTTTTGAACTATGATCTCCCCTGTAGATGTCTTTTGTGTTCATCCATGTGTAGTATTATGGCATTACTTTGATATGAAAGAGTTGGCAGCCTGTAGTCTGAGACAATGTTTCAGTAACTAAGCTGTCAGTTAGCATATTGAATTCGACATCCACAGCCCCCTTATATATCAAACCCTACGTGCCACTCGCTAAATGCTGTAGATGTTGAGGCTATCTGATGAGCGATGAGATAGAAGGGCAGATGCTAATTACTATAATTATTATTCCTTTATAATTAAGATTGGGAGTGAAAGTGTGGGAGTGGGAAAGCATTTAAAAGAATGTAGTGCATTATTCATAAATATTGGAATGAGCTGGAAAATGTCCGCCAACTTAAATGCTAGGGGGGGAAATGGTCTCAAAGCATTTGTCATGGTGCCTGGTTTCCACTGGTTTCCTAATATGGAACCGTTCAAGCTTCTGATCACCTTCAAATCAAATTATGAACACATCCATCTTTTTGGACCCTTCATTCAGTTACTATTTTATACATCAAAACTCTCTGAATAGTGAACCTTTTCACTATTTGCCTGAAATGGGCATCTTGGGCCCCTAGGATAGCAACCACCACCCCTTTCCGAAACCCGAGCGATGTTTTCTTTCCAAACCTTTCCAAAATGTATCAGCAACTTTAAAGTTTTAGGAGCATTTTGCTGGGTGAATCTATTCAATATAATTTTAACTGGATTCAAAGCAGATTATATTTCATTTCAGGCCTGACATACCTCTGTATTCTCATCTCACTTACATTTTGGAGGGTGGTCTTCAGCTTCCAAAAGGTTATATATTTAATAGCTTTTATAATGTTACCTAATTTGGCAATGAAACTTCTACAAGAAAAACAACTTCAGAGAGAAACAAGGATCCTCGCAGGTTATATGTCTATATCCTAGAATATCTTATTACGGTAATTACAAAATGATTGTTTCCCAAGCTTATCCATTTGTACTAATGTCTGAAACAATAACTAGCAAGTTCTCTCCCCCCCCTCTAATGAAAGGATAATTTTATACATGATTACTCAGAACTGAACTGTACTGAATTAGCTTTCACCTAACTATGGGTAAGACTGCAATCTTCTGTGCAGCCTTTTTATAATTTTAATTCAGAGGCAAATATATGGTTTAGTGGGACTTACCCTCAAGATAATGTTTGTAGAATTGCAAGTCTGTGATTCTGTTGGTTTGTTTACTTCTAAACTTTGAAGTAAATTTTGACTTACAATCTTAGAAAACTATTTAGGTCATTAAATACAATGAAGATTCAGGAAATTCATGAGCTGATTTAATTCTGATTTTTCTTTGAGCAGTTTAATAGGTCCAAGTTATAACAATATCCCCATTTCTTTTTACAATAGAGAAGCCATTGCTTGTGAGCGTTGCATCTGGCAGCCCCTCTCTGGATTCAGTCCAAAAGTGCCATGATCAAGCTCTTGATATGCGTTACCTACCATATTTTTACTAGTCCTCGTGAGGAGTAACTGATCCTTTGTCACTAGTTTATCATCTATATCACTGATTCTCAAAGTGTGAACTCTTGGGGAGGTCTCCCAAGACCCTCCCAAGAGCCCACAAAATCAACATTATTTGTCAGCTTACACTGAAAAAGAATTACAATATTAAAATGCCATCGAACAATCATGAGAAATGGTAGCAGAAGTGAATGCACCTATTATAATTTTTCATATGGTAAATATATTGATATTACTTGATAAATAATTCAATGTGGCAAACATGCCTCCTATTTTCTCCACAACAAACCACCCTATGAGGTAAATTGTGCTGAGAGAGCGCAACTGGCCCAAAGTTACCCAGCTTACTTTCATGGCTACAGTAGTACTAGACCTCATAGTCTCCTGCTTTTTAAGCCATCATTTTATCATTAAGCCATAGTGAAAAAAAATGATGACATGTACAGGGTATTGCCATGTCCTGGCAACATCATGACCAAAATGTATCCTTATGTGCTTGGATAATACCAGATGGTTTGCCGGCAGAAATACAAATATGGCACAAGTGTTGCAGGGAAACCTCATATGTATGGATGGATTTCTCAACAAAGCCCAGTGTGTAGGCCTGTGTATGTTCTTTTCAAATTTATATATTTGCTTGCTCTGATTCTGCTATTTTGAGCCTCTTCTGTAAGATTGTTTGTATCATGCTAGATAGAAAGCCGCTACCTGCCCATCTGGAATCCGCATCTCTGAATGAGCAAACGGAAGCCAGTGCTGTCTATTCAGAATTAATTCCTCTGGGGTTTCAAAACTGCTAAATGTTTGCTGGACTGTGTTCAGAACAAGCCACCAAACTATTACGAAGCACTGCCTGCTTTGGAGTAACACAACAGTTGTCAGCCCTAATTGAGAAACGAAGCAGATGACAGGGTAGCTCATTTGGCTATTACTGTCGCTTTTTATACGAGATGGGGTGAGATTTATGAAATTCATTCAGCCATGGAGGTTTATTTTTGTCTGGATTAGATCATAGTCCGTAGTTACACTGAAAACTACTGGCAAATAAAATAACAAGGAAGGAGCATATCCAGGGAGGTCCTGGAGGGGTGGGGGGGAGGCAGTGGTGGGTTTCGATATTTTTTAGAACCTCGTCTGTAGGTGTGGCCTGCTTTGTGGGAGTGGCTTGCTGGCCATGTGACCAGGTGGGAGTCGCTTGCCAGTCATGTGACTGAGTGGGAGTGGTCTGGCAGTCATGTGTGGGTGTGGCCAACTTATAAAATGTGGTGAAACTCACTTAACAACGCTCTTGCTTAGCAACCAAAACATTGGCTCAGAAACTGACATTTGAAGCACGCAAGTCTTAAAGCTGTCAAGTTACAAGACCCTTGCACCCCTAACCCTTTAGGAAAAAAAACCTCAGGGGTGTTCAAACTTGACAGCTTTAAGACTTGTGGACTTCAACTCCCAGAATTCCTCCTCTCGCTCTTCATCTTGACGATGTGCATACAGGTGGGGGGAGGGAGCTGGAACCGGTTCTAAACAGCACTGTATATTTTTCTATAGAAGAGGTTAGAACTGACAGGAACCCACCCCCGGGGGAGGGTCAAAAACCTGCAAGGTGATGACTGTAGTATTGTAATTCAAGCCACACTTATTTTGTATGTTTCTATCATCGGTATGTATACAAGGTGGGGCTCCTATTGTAATTTTGCAACCCGAATCTTGCACACTCACTCTCCACAGGACCTCCTGCTGGAAATTATAAATGTAGTTGTCTCAATGAACCAGGAATGGTCATTAGGAATTGAGCTTAACATTATTTCACCATGTTCATTAGTGACCTTGGGGGGGGGGGGAACTAACTCAAAATGGATTAAAATTTGCAGATGGCCCCAACAGAATGGAGGGATAATCATAAATAAATGGGAGTTAAATTTATATGAAGACATAGAAATAATAATATACTGATTATGAGCGGTCCTTGGTGCTCTCTCAGCTTGCTTGTTTTCTTGCAGACGTTTCACCACCCAAATTAGGTAACATCATCCTCAATGCTAGTGACTAGCACCCCCCTTTATTTTGTTAGTGACTAGCACTGATGATGTTACCTAGTTTGGGTAATGAAACGCCTGCAAGAAAATGAGCAAGCTCAGAAAATACCAAGGACCCCTCATGTCAACCCTGAGCTACAAATATTCTGCTTTTATAATATATTGGTCAAGCAAGTCTGGCCTCCTTCGTGGTTCTCTTTTTTTTCCTGGGTAGAAATAATATAGTTTTATACATATTCAGGGGTGGGTTGCTCTGTGTTCCTCCCGGTTTCGGGTGATTCCCTAGCAAAGATTCTGTGCAGTTCAGCAAACCCCCAAATCCCTGAGTACACAGAAGGCCAATAATGGGCCCATTTCCGACTGCCAGGGAGCCTCTAGGGTCCAGGGGAGGCCGTTTTCATCCTCCCGGAGGCTTAAGGAAAGCCTCCAGAGCCTGGACTGGGGAAAAATGCCCCTCCCCACCATGGTGCAGGAAGCCAACTAGGCCACACCTACCATGGTCACACCCACCCAGCAACTGGGCAGAAAACCCATGCTGGAATTTTTGAAGCCCACCTCTGTACCTATTGCATTGTCACGGTCACTCTTTCCCTACCTTCTTCGGAGGTGATGGTAGGAGGGGAAACATTTTTCCAAATCTGTTCTTTTTAAACTGGAAGATAACCTTATGCTACATATAATAATCTGTGTGGTTTTCAGAGGGCCAAATCCCTGCCACTGCTTTCTCTTCTGATTCTTCCCCTTCTCCGTGATTGCAACTGACCTATCACCTCCTGCTTTCTTTCCCTCCCAACCTCCAGAGGTTCATGGAAGATCAGCTACCACAACCTTCTCCTTCTTTCCTGGTCTTTCTGAGAGCCAGCTAATGCTACTGCCTACAGAAGGTATCTTGACCTGGAACCTGATCCTTCCTTATTTTGCTCATCCTGGATTGGAAACTGAACTAATGATGCCATATAAGAGTTGGTTTACTCAATATCCTTAGGGCTAAGAAGAGGTAAGAACGGAAGGGTGAAGCAAACATCATTTTCAGCTGTGAACATAATGCGATCTAGATCCAAATTCATATCCTGGGTCCACAGGTGCCCAGAGACCTTAAACATGCCATTTGTTCAGATTTATTTGTTGATTTAAAATATTGCATAAGTCACCTTTTAGGGCATCCCCATCCAAACTGTTTTGTTTCCAAGAAATACATCATCAACAAAAGCAACGTTTAAAACCAATAATAAAAGATTAAACTACAAAAGTCAGAGCACCCATTACAGAATGCGAAAACCCCAAATTCCAGCTGGATTTCTGGGCAATAATTAGGGAAACAAACACATTTCCCTTAAAACCCACAGGCAATGGATGAATGCTCTTTAGTTATGATTTACATCTAAGTCGTTAAGTTGTGTCTGATGGATAATACTACTTATAATAAATGAAATTATATACTCATGTAGTTCTAGCTGGATGTCGCTTTTGAGCAAACAAACATGGAGTGACTCAAGGAATCGTTACCAAAATGATGGATTGCTCTCAGGAATGGAGCTCTTTGTACAAGCTACCTGTCAGCCTCTATCTCACTTTCTTGCTATCGGCTGCCATAGTAACAGGGAGGGAGGGGGCACATGGTATTTGAGAGGTGGAGACATCTCAAAAAAGGGAGTTTTGTTCTCACCATCTTCTGTGCATGCTGAAGGTCCGTGTTTGGGTTTGGTCAAGGCCAACTGTCTCTGCATATCAGATGAATGATGCACCCCACATCACACCCTTAGGGGCTGAAGATTGGATATTGGACCAGGGTAATTGGGGGGAGGGATTTGAGTAAGTTTTGATATGTATAAGTTTCATTTTTCATTTCATATCGAGTAAAAGTACCTATTCTCTAATTCAGGGGTCTCCAACCTTTGCAACTTTAAGTCTGAAGGACTTCAGCTTCCAGACTTCTCCAGCCAGCTTTGCTGGCTGGAGAATTCTGGGAGCTGAAGTCCTTCAGACTTAAAGCTGCAAAGGTTGGAGACCCCTGCTCTAACTAATTGGAATTGTGGGTTTCCTTTCTTGGATGTTGAATGAGACACTAACAAACATGTTTTTCCCTCCATGAGGACTAGATGTCTATTTATTTAAGGGACATTAATTTCTCTGAGTTGAATAGCATGCATTCAGTGAAAGGAAACGAAGGCCTGTTAATTTTCAGTTAGCATTCCAGTAAATGGTTCTGGTCTTGGATGTGAACTTCTGCAAGAGTCTACAGGGGTAAGTAGAAATAGCAAGGTTAAATAGGTGCATTAAGCAAACTGTGGCTTGAAATATGAATACCATCTAATAAGGACAAGAAATTTCTAAAGGCTAGCCATCTATAATATCCTTGAAATTATGTTGCATAATGTAATGACATGTTATGCTACCATTAACACATTAGAACTATGTAATTTGGAAGGGGTTTCTCTCTCTCTTTTTCATACAACCACTTAAGTATATAAAATTGAAAATAATGATTATTGTAGCTCCTTCCATTTTTTTTTCCGGTCGATATAAGTTGAAAATTAAATACATCATGTGCGGTTATTTTACAGCGCCATGTAATTTTATGAAATCATCATATAACATATGCAGTAATTATTGGCATAAAGTTCATAGATGCATAAATTATCATATAGAGGATCTATGAGAACACACTGATTTTGCTACCAGCCAAGGTAAGTCACTTGGTACCTAATTGACATAACCACCAGCTCTAGTCAAGAGACTCTAATAATGAAGGCAGGCTGCCTAAGGCCCAAGCAAAAAAAATGAAACAACGACAAACTCTACCATCTTGCATGTGCTTCTAGAGCGAAGTAATTTTTTTATCCAGTCGAGACATGCTTCTAGAATGAAGGAAGGAAGATTCTGGAAAAAGGGAAAACCAAGACATTTGCAGATGTGTGCTCAAAATGGAGGGTTGGCTCCCTGCTAGGAATCAATATGGAGCTCAGATTGGTCAGTGCTATGGTTTTAGATCAGACAGAATACCAGATGACTACTGTAGGCCAAGTGGCAGAAGAGGGCGAAATCCATAAAGGTTCTTGCTGGGCCAGCTTTAGTTCCATCTGCTTTATATAGGGGAGACAAGCAGCTTAAGGTTGAAGTGTGTAAAAGCCCTTACTGAAATTTTGTATTTACTTTTGTTTGTGTGCTTGTGTGTGTGTGTGTGTATCAGTGGTGTGTTTCTGCAGGCTCGCACCTACTCGCGAGAGCCGGTTGGTGAAATTTAGAGAACCGGTGAGAGGGGGTTCCACTGGTGTACCTGGAAGTAAATCTGGCCCGCCGCTGCCAGTGACCCAACGGGAAGGAAAGGAAAGGAAGGAAGGAAGGAAGGAAGGAAGGAAGGAAGAAAGAAAGAAAGAAAGAAAGAAAGAAAGAAAGAAAGAAAGAAAGAATTTATCATCACAATTGAGTCCAAAATTTTGGTTGCTAAGCAAGAGTGTTGTTAAATGAGTTTCACCACATTTGGTGTGTGTGTGTGTGTGTGTATCAGTGGTGTGTTTCTGCAGGCTCGCACCTACTCGCGAGAGCCGGTTGGTGAAATTTAGAGAACCGGTGAGAGGGGGTTCCACTGGCGTACCTGGAAGTAAATCTGGCCCGCCGCTGCCAGTGACCCAACGGGAAGGAAAGGAAAGGAAAGGAAAGGAAAGGAAGGAAGGAAGGAAGGAAGGAAGGAAGGAAGGAAGGAAGGAAGGAAGAAAGAAAGAAAGAAAGAAAGAAAGAAAGAAAGAATTTATCATCACAATTGAGTCCAAAATTTTGGTTGCTAAGCAAGAGTGTTGTTAAATGAGTTTCACCACATTTTAAAAGGTGGCCACTCCCACCCTGTCACATGACTGCCAAGCCACGCCCACAAAATAGGCCACACCTACAGAGTAGGTTCTAAAAAAAATTGAAACCCACCACTGGTGTGTATGTATATATGGGCTGGAAACAACCTGGGTTTGAGACTCAATTGTCATACAATGGGGTGAGCTCCAATTACTTGCCCCTGCCCCTGCCCACCTAACAGTTCCACAGAACGTTGGCTCTAGGAATGAGAATTCAGTGTACGTGATTCGCATTTTAAATTGAATTTTGAGGGGTTGTTGGTGCTCTCTGAGCCTGGTTGGGCTTTGTTTTTTTTTTGCAGACATTTCATTACCCAAATTAGGTAACACCGCCAGAGCACTCAGAGAGCAGCAAGTGCTCCTCACTTCAACCCCAAGCTACAAATCATTCTCTTAAATGGGCTTCTCTTAATTTGGCCCTCTGGAGTATGTTACCCCAACCACAAAGCAATGACTTATGAAATATGCACCTCTGAATTTTGCTGCGCCATTCTACAATCGCTTCTGAATACAAACGTACATATTGAGGAAAGCGGCTTACCAAAGTCAAGTCGGGAAAACTGGATACAAACATGTGTACAGAAGGGAAAGGGTGGGCACAAATTGTGTTCCGTGCATGTAACTTTTTTTATTTTTAAATTGAATCCTGTTGATCTGGGATGTAGGAATGTTATATCTAGACTGGAGAAACAGAAAGAAGCAAAACAGATTTCTCCTCTCAAATGATCACCTGCCGAAGTTGGCTTCATGTTCGTTATCCTTTCACAAACTCCAATAAGTTTGAGTAGAGCCTTAAGCTCTTTTTTTTTCTGTCTGGAACAAGTCAAATGTTTCAAGTACCTTGGGGTTATTCTCCAATCATCAGTATCTTGCAATGCACATTTGACTTACACTCTGCAAAGTGCTCAAAGGACAGCAGATGTCATTCAATCTTTCTTCCGGCATAAAGAGGTCCAATTTTTACCTATATCAATCAAGTTCTTCAAAGACCAATCTTATGTCCAATTGTTGTACGGACCATTATTGGGACCATATAAAAAAGTTACTTATCTGAAATCAGCCCAATAACATTTCAGAAATCTTTCTCTTGTTTCCTCTTGAAGCCAGCTGTTTAAGAGACGGCTTAAAAGGCATTGGAGTAGGCCTGTGCTCCAGCGGTTCAAGACCTAGAATTGTGTGATGGTGTGAGCACCCGTGAATCACCTCAGCTTCTGCCAACCTAGCAGTTCGAAAACATGTTACATGTAAGTAGATAAATAGGTACCATTTCAATAGGGAAAATATGGTGCTTTGAGCAGCAGTCTGAATTCAACCAGTGCTGGATCTGCACAAATGCAAGGTGACATTGGTGGTGGGAAAAGCCACCAGTGCAGACTGCCGTTGAACCTTTCTGAATGTGGAGCTAGTTTTCCCCCTTTGAGACACTCTGGATAGTGCACAAGCATAACTGAATGGACTAGCCATTGTTGGCAGCCAAACAACTACTTTGTATTAACACTGTAGACTCCTGACTAATGTAACATCTTGATATGCTAAATAAATAAACCCTGCCCTCCAGGCCAAAACCATTTTGGGTTGAATTTTTTTGCTGATAAATAAATGAAGGGAGACTAGTGTATAGATCTATTTCAAATTATATAGTTATTTAACTTGAAATAGATCTATACTAGTCTCCCTTCGTTTATTTATCAGCAAAAAAAAATTCAATCCAGTAAAGGGTATGGCTAGCTGATGAGAGCTAAATAGCTTGAAATATTGGCTCCTGTAGTTTTGGGAAGAAAAAAAAAACTTGTTTCACTCTGGAAAAGAAAATTTGGATAATAAATTGTTCCAGGATGTTTTCCCTTTATTAGGTGTGTTATTGTTGTTGTTAGTTGTGAAGTTGTGTCTGACCCATCATGACCCTATGGGCAATGTTCCTCCAGGCCTTCCTGTCCTCTACCATCCCCGGAGTCCATTCATGCTCACACTGACTGCTTCAGTGACTCCATCCAGCCACCTCATTCTCTGTCGTCCCATTCTTCTTTTGCTCTCAATCTTTCCCAGCATTAGGCTCTTCTCCAGGGAGTCCTTCCTTCTCATTAGGTGGCCAAAGTACTTGAGTTCCATCTTCAGGATCTGGCCTTCTAAAGAGCAGCCAGGGTTGATCTCCTCTAGGACTGACCAGTTATTAGATGTGGTAAGCTTAATTTTTGAATATACAAAACTGAAGGTTAGTTCAATCTTGACATTGATCAGAGTGCAATGACAAATTAGTCTGTTTATTTCTTTTTATTTGATCAGATTAGGAGACTACCCATCTCACTCAAGAGAGTGACTCCGGGCAATGCACAATGCAAAACATACAAATTCAAAAGCTGTAAAAATAATAATAATGCAGAGTCGTAGCAATAGGCTAGCCAAAAACGTATATCCGCTCACTGTTCCAGCATTTCTCAGGGTGGTATCATTTGAGTGCTTCAGTGTGCCTTTACTCTGGTCATCACACAAGAAAAATACATGAAGTTAACATTTTTAAAGAAGTGATGCTCATCTTATTCGGCGGCGATTGAAACAACAAGGCTGGGTTTTGTTCCACTGTAACTCTTCTGCGGCTATTGGTTCAGAGAATCTATTTCCTTTGAAATAAATATCAAGGTCAGTCTGATACGTTTCATATTACTCTGCCTTCAATCTGTTGGGCATGATGAAACAAATTTGAGAGTTGCCAAGTTTTTCTGGCGCGCATACCACACCCATCAGGCACTGGTCAGTAGGGTCAGTGATTATTTGAGGTTTGCTTATGCTGTGTGTTGTTAATGGTTTTTGTTGCCTTTAATCTATGGTCAATGATCAAAATAAAATTGGATTGGATTTGATGTGACTTGGCAGATTTCTCTGTCTCAAGGGGGTCTCAGCTGCTGTTCCTCCCTTGTGATCTAAGGGATATTGAAGGCCTGAATGCAGTTTATATTTATCCAGAAATCATCAGAAAATAGTTAAACTCTGGGCAGACACCACCAATCTGTTTCAGTTTCAAGTAAAAAAAGAAACCTGTCATTGTTTTCTTCTGAAACCAACTGTATAGAATTGGAAATTGTATCAGCTTCTTTTTGGTGAAGAACATTGGACTTGTCAAAAAAAAAAAGGTTGGAGTTTAGAGTCCTGTAATAGATGAAGGGCCGCAGTGGCTCAGCGGCTAAGACGCTGAGCTTGTTGATAAGAAGGTCGGCAGTTCAGCGGTTTGAATCCCTAGTGCTGCGTAATGGAGTGAGCTCCTGTTACTTGTCCCAGCTTCTGCCAACATAGCAGTTCGAAAGCATGTAAAAATGGAAGTAGAAAAATAGGGACCACTTTGGGGGGAAGGTAACAGCGTTCCCTGGCCTTCGGCATTTAGTCATGCCAGCCACATGACCACTGAGACATCTTCGGACAGTGCTGGCTCTTCGGCTTTGAAACAGATGAGCACCGCCCCCTAGAGTCGGGAATGACTAGTACATATGTGTGAGGGGAGACTTTACCTTTATCTCAATAGATGAACAGTGACATTATGCAAAAGATAATAAAAACATACCAGAATTTCAAATAGTTTTCCATTAGAGATCTTAGGAAATAGTCCCGAAAACAAGTCTTGTTGGGGGTTGGATAATACTAACAACCAGAGTTTATTTCTTTGTAGAAAGAAACAAATGAAAAAAGATATTTTGCTTTGTTCTAGCACCTTTTATATAAGGGGCTAGATGCCCATTGCTGCTGCAAGCCTTGGACCACTACATAAGACTGAATGAAATCCCTCCCAATGGTCAAAAAGATTAAGAAGGCAGTTGCACCCATACAACAGGAGCCTTACCACTCCCTTAGACATGCAAGTGATGTTGACATATCTGCAGAAAAGCCAGGGGTTCAGTTGAGGAGCCCCAACTGCTGTCTTGACTTTGTATATATATATATACTCCTGTACTGATGGCTTCTGTGATGACAACTTAATCACCATTAATAGTGGTTGAATTAGGAAAAAAAGAGCATCTTAGCACAGCTACTACAGTATTTCCTGCTGTCCTTGTCCTGCCAAAGCTGCCACAAAAGTGCTTTTCTCAATGGCTTTCATCTGCCATCTAGGAAGAAAGCCAAGAGCTCTCCATTTTATGGCTTGTACAAGGAGGCTACAACCGCAGAGGAGAATTTCAAGCTCAACAACAGCCCCACCCCCTTTCCCCCCCAAGCAGCTGTTTTAGGAATATGTCAGGATCACACCCTGCAACATTTATCTAGAAAATCAAACATGTGCCTAAGGATATTTTTTTTTTAAACCTGGATAGATTCACAAAGTAGTAGAATGGGAAGAGATCAAAAAGAGCATCTAGTCTGACCATCTGCTATGTACAAGAATAAAAATTAAATCTTATATAAGAGGGACGCGGTGGCTCAGTGGCTAAGAGGCTGAGCTTGTCGATCAGAAAGGTCGACAGTTCGACGATTCAAATCCTTAGCGCTGCGTAACGGAGCAGGTTCCCATTACTTTTCCCAGCTTCTGCCAACTTAGCAACTTTAAAGCATGTAAAAAATGTAAGTAGAAAAATAGGGACCACCTTTGGTGGGAAAGTAACAGAGTTCCGTGCGCTTTCGGCATTTAGTCATGCTGGTCACATGACAACCGAGACGTCTTCGGACAGCGCTGGCTCTTCGGCTTTGAAACGAAGACGAGCACTTCCCCCTAGAGTCAGGAATGACTACCACATATGTGCAAGGGGACCCTTTACCTTTAAGGAGTGGCTATTTGCCTTTTTATAAAAAAATACCCAGAATTGGGGGAACCCCACAATCTTTACAGGTTGACTTACGGTCAAAATTGACCCCCAAATTCCTGTTGCTAACTGGGACAGTTCTGAAGTGAATCATTGCAGTTGTTACGTTAGTAACATGGTTGGTAAGTGAATCAGACTTCCCTATTGACTTTGCTTGTCAGAAGTCACCAAAGGGGATCACATGAACCCAGGACTCTACGACCATCATAAATATGAACCAGTTGCCAAGCATCTGAATTTCGATCATGTGGCCATAGGGATGCTGCAATGGTCATAAGTGTGAAAAATGGTCATAAGCCACTTTTTTCAATGCCATTGTTTTGGGGAAAAAGGCCCGTTTTTGCAAAAAAATGGGCCATTTTTGGGAGGTTTGCAGAGTGCAAAAACCTTTTTTTTAATTTGCCTCTTCAAAATCTTGGTGCATCTTATACTCCAGTGCATCTTATACTCCGAAAAATATGCTATGTCTTCATAGTTTGGGCCTTCATATTCTACCCTTTTCCTCTGAAATAAGACCTCCAGGGATAATAAGCCCAATCAGGCATTTGAGCGCATATGTGAAAATAAGCCCTCCTGCAAAAATGTTGCAACATAGCAGCAGCCATGAGGTGACCATGCTTGCCACCTCCTGCACCTCAAAAATAATAAGATCTCCCCGAAAATAAGGCCAAGTGCTTATTTCAGGGGTCAAAAGAAAATAAGGCTCTGTCTTATTTTGGGGGAAACACGGTTTAAATCCAGAGCTTGATTGAATAAGCTGCAATAGGTGGGTTCAGACACAAAATGCTAACTCATAAAGCATGTTTTGCAACAGCTGGGGGTTTATTCATATAAACAAGCAGCAAACACATCATGCAATGGCTTTGTGCACATTGTGAACCTGGCCAGCTGTGTCAGTTCAACAGGGAGCTTTATGACATCACAATGGTTGGGATAGAGAATCTTCAGTATTTGCTGAACCAAATGCACAGGTACAATATAGGTGGTACCTTGCTCAATAGTAGTAACTGTGAGAGGGATCTTGGAGTCCTAGTGGATAACCATTTAGATATGAGCCAGCAGTGTGCAGCAGCTGTCAAAAAAGCCAACACAGTTCTAGGCTGCATAAACAGATGGATAGAATCAAGATCACGTGAAGTGTTAATACCTCTTTATAATGCCTTGGTAAGGCCACACTTGGAATACTGCATTCAGTTTTGGTCACCACGATGTAGAAAAGATGTAGAGACTCTAGAAAGAGTGCAGAGAAGAGCAACAAAGATGATTAGGGGACTGGAGATTAAAACACATGAAGAACGGTTGCAGGAACTGGGTATGTCTACCTTAATAAAAAGAAGGACTAGGGGAGACATGATAGCAGTGTTCCAATATCTCAAGGGGTTGCCACAAAGAAGAGGGAGTCAAGCTATTCTCTAAGGCACCTGAGGGTAGAACAAGAAGCAATGGGTGGAAACTAATCAAGGAGAGAAGCAACTTAGAACTGAGAAGAAATTTCCTGACAGTTAGAACAAGTAATCAGTGGAACAGCTTGTCTCCAGAAGTTGTGGATGCCCCAACACTGGATGTCTTCAAGAAGATGTTGGATAGCCATTTGTCTGAAATGGTATAGGGCTTCCTGCCTAGGCAGGGGGTTGGACTAGAAGACCTTCAAAATCCCTTCCAACTCTGCTGTTGTATTGTATTGGTAGGTGGGACTGCAAGGAAGAACCTGTGGATTAGCCAGTACAATGGCACACGGCTAAGCTCTTGCAAGCCAATCAGTTTAGCCTGCCTCTCTCATCCCAGGCCTACCCCTGGCTAACAAAATATTAACAGAGCAGATAAACCCTTAACAAATCCCTGGAGGACCAAAGCATCACCTGAATCTGTGATGAGATTGGTGCGGGGTTGAAAGGTATAGACTCCGGTCACTTCTGTTTATAGATTTGTTCTTTCTCACCATTGGAGTTGAGCAAATGTTTAATCGCTTTCTCCTGCTGCCTTTTGGCTTTCGGATAATGCTGCAGAGCAAAGTTGCCTTTTCAAACGTACCCTCTCCCCTCTTCGTGCCATCTGTACTTCCGCTTAGCAACTAACAGATGGCAGGCTCTGTATTCGATAAAAGAACATTTGGCGGGTTGGTTTATTTCAAGATATTCCTTTCTTGAGGCTCGGGCTTTACAGTTAGCAAAGGAAGGAGAGAAATCCAGGTTGTTCAGAAGATGACATGAGGGCAAGTCGCTAAAGCTGGAAGTGAGGGAAAGTCAGGGCTATGTGGCTATTCTCATTCAATCATCCTTGCCACCCTTCTCATCCTGGACATAAATTGTTTCAACTCCTACCCTCAAAACGACGCTATAGAGCGCTGCACAGCAAGACAAGAACAGTTTCCCCCCAAATGCCATCACTCTGCTAAACGTATAAGCACCACTGTCAAATTATTCACGAAGGCTGCATTACTATTAATATTAATCTTCTTGTCATTCCTATCCCCCATCTCCTCCTACTTACGACTGCAGGGCTTTGCAGCAACTTTGTTGCTTGTATCCTTAATATTTGTATTGATATTGCTTGTTTCCTGATTGCTTATTTGTACCCTATGACTATCCTTAAGTGTTGTACCTTATGATTCTTGACGAATATCTTGTCTTTTTATGTACACTGAGAGCATATGCACCAAAGACAAATTCCTTGTGTGTCCAATCACACTTGGCCAATAAAGAATTCTATTCTATTCTGTTCTGTTCTGTTCTGTTCTGTTCTGTTCTGTTCTGTTCTGTTCTATTGTATTGTTAGATGTTAGACAGCCATTTGTCTGAAATGGTATAAGGTTCCTGCCCACGCAGGGGGTTGGACTAGAAGACCTACAAGGTCTCTTCCAACACTGCTATTGTATTGTATTGTATTGTATTGTATTGTATTGTATTGTATTGTATTGTATTGTATTGTATTGTATTGTATTCTATTCTATTCTATTCTATTCTATTCTATTCTATTCTATTCTATTCTAAGAAAAAGAGGGGACAAACACATCCATAATCCAAACGATTGAAAGACAAAGGTGCCGTAGGACAGCTGGCTTCAGGTGCAAACAGGCAGGTGGAATGCCAGGCTTCTACCACCGGTCTGGGCTTCCTCTCTGCAGCTGGCTCATTAGGAGCCCCAAGCCGGGGCTCCCTCTTACTCAAAAGGCAAAGATCGCAGCGGGGAAGTTAGCTCTTGGGCTACTCACATTTCTCTCTCACTCCCTCTCCGCCGGCCAAGCTTTGCAAAGCCTTTTCTGGCAGCTCATTAGGAGGTGCACCGATGCATAAGAGACAGTCATTAGGAGTGTTTTTCAACATTGCCTTTTGATCAGGTGACTATAAGTCTCATGGAGACGTTTGCTTACATTGTTTTCCATGAGCGTCCTCTGTTGCTATATCGAGAATGACATGCATAGAAAACGGGGGAAACTAGCTTGACCTTTCCACGTCTCAGGCGGGGAGGGGTGGAGCGTGGCCTCGCGCCATTGGGTTCTCAGAGTTTTGCCTTGATATTGTCAACGGTGATGCCACAACAAGAGCAGGGCAAGGCAATCCCTCGGCAGCCACACTTCATCCACTTTTAATAATTGGTGCCAAGGGCAGAGAGGCTGATGGGGAAGGAGGTAATGGCCATGCCATAGGTTTTCCCGGGGTTTGCTTTTGTTGGGCAGGCTGGCCTTCATTTGTAAAGACTGGCCCTCTGGGCTTCCTGCTCAGAATTCAAATCTGGGTGGATGAGGTTCATTGATATTTATTTTCACTGGGCGGTTGTGATAAGATTATTTTAACATCCCATGGAAAGATCATGGGTTTGTGGGCTATCTATTTGGAAAAACAGCTTACACACATGCACTGTAACACAGTTGGCATTCATTCTCCATCAAAGAATGGTTGGGAACTTCAGCTGACCAGGGGTGTCAAACTCGATTTCATTGAGGGCCATATCAGGGTTGTGTTTGACTTCAGTGGGTGGGGGTTTGAGGTGGATGTGGCCAGGGTGGAAGTGGCCAGTTTGACGTCATTCATGTTGGGGACACGTGGCAGCCCAAGCACTCTTCCAGCTCTGTTTTTGGCTGCAATGGCCTCCCGAAACCCTCTGCCAGCAAAAACAGAGCTCGGAAGGACTGCCCTCACGAGGTCTACTTTTCCTGGCAGAGGCACTGCAGGCCAGTCCTTCACTGTTTCCAGGGCAGCCCCATGGGCCAGATCTAAGCACCCCACTGGCCGCATATGACACCCTGCTGTAGCAAGACTTTAGATTCTGGTTGGTTATGGTAATATATGATTGCATATATCCTTTGGCTAATAACATCTTTCTGAGCTATCAGCCCAGCTGACAACTATCAGCTACAAGCCTAACATGATGAATAATGAATCTGTAAGCTTCCAGTTAGTGCTGAACTACAACTCCCAGAATCCTTTGTACTGGCAATTGGGTAGGTAGGAGCTTTAATTCTGCAACATCTAAAGGGTCATGGGTTGTCTGTCACACTGTCTAACTTAGGATGTGTGAGTGACACAATGTCAGCACATTAATTTCTTCAAGAAAGGCTCTTCCGCCCCTCTCCTCCCCTGTTGAAGTGAGAGAATACCTTTTCAAAATCTGATTCAAAGATGGGGATATCTTTTGAGGTTTCCATTTGCAGCCAAGACCATTTTTCTTCAGCTAAGCCTTTATCTTCACTTGTTGACTTGTTATCAGAGGTGGGCTTCAGAAATTGCAGCAATGGGTGCGCTGCCCTGTTGCTGGGTGGGCGTGGACATGGTGGGCATGGCCTAGTTGGCCTCCTGCACCACAGAGGGAGGGGCTTGCCCTCCCCAGGCTTCGGAGGCTTTACTTGAGCTTCTGGGAGGGCAAAAACTGCTTGCCCCATGAGGGTTAGTCCAGAGCCCAATAACCATTCTCTTCTCCGTCTCGCAGCTCTTGCATGCTTCAGAAATGGGTAAGAAGCAGTGGTGGGATTCAAAAATTTTTACTACCAGTTCTGTGGGTGTGGCTTGGTGGGCTTGGTATGGCTTGGTGAGCCATGGGAAGTTCCTGCAAAATCCCCATTCCCTCCCGATCAGCTGGGACTCGGGAGGCAGAGAAGAGATTGGGGCGGGGCCAGCCAGAGGTGGTATTTACCGGTTCTCTGAACTACACAAAATTTCCACTACCGGTTCTCCAGAACTGGTCAGAACCTGCTGAATACCACCTCCAGAAACACATCCTGGTGAGGATAAATTTGTAAGATACGATGGAATAAAAAGATGGCTGCTTCCATAGAGTTTTTATTTGCTCTTATACTTTTTTTGAACTTCGGAGATGTCGTTTTTCACCATTCTTAACTTCTTTAAGTACCATTGATGAGTATATATGGGATCTAAATTTAACAAAGTAGAGGAAGGAATTCTGTTTTCCCCTTTTCACTTTACATTGGGACCGTGAGATGTGGCTTGATAAGTGGGCTTTCTTCTCGATGAAGAAAAACAGTGTCCTGGCACTTGAAAGGCTGATTAAGCCACAATAAATAAGTAAATGAAGAAGGGCTCAGTTTTGGAAGTTTATCAAAGCAGAAGTGCAGCATCTTAATCAGGTCTGCTTCGGGGTATCTAAAGACCATGGCATTCCAATTATATAAAGTTCCACGAATTTCAGCAAAGACTCCTGCTGACTAATTCATAGCTTGTTTTCCGCTACATGGCTTTGAGTGCTTGTTAAGGCTAAAAAAGGAGATTTTCTGGGGTGGGTGTAGGGAAAGGCGGGAGGGAAGCAACAATGGCTGGATTTCTCTGCTTCCATTACACTGTCTTATGATAGCCAACAATTAGTTAATCTCCTTGGCAGCAAAATGACAGGATGGGACTTGACCAAATACAATGTGCGGCGCACATAGACATCCGCCCCAGCTGAAAGGCATTACAATGTTTGTTAACCTTAAGGGTCACTCCTGATTCACTTCTGCAGACAGAAAACAAGATTTATAGAACACGGATCAATACAGCCCAAAGACTTTCGCCACGCAGGATGCTAGATTGAGGCACTTCTCTTTATCAGTTTACCATGACACTAATGTATTTTGCCTGTTTTGCCTGGGCAGTGATGAATCTGTTGGCAAGAGAAAACAAATAAGTTCTGTTGTTGAGAGACATGTTGTCTATGATTTGTCTCAGCAGACAAGCCAGCACACTGGCCAATTCATTTCCTATTTAATTTAAGTGGCATATCTGTCTTCCCCTTTCTGGCGTGTCTTTTGTCTGCAGCACAAACCTTCCCTGGCATTCTCCAAGGGAGCTTGCTGCCGATTGCATCAGATTGAGGGAATCCTCCAACGAGGAAGGGCATTGCTGACAGTGTTTCCCCTGCTTTCGTGGTTCCTGCTGCCTTCCATGATTTTTTGGGCTGTAGAAAGTACAGTATGGGAAGGAAGGATGCGCCCACATTAAAGGGAGGGGGTTGCAGTGCAAATTCCACAACTGGTCCTCATCCCTACATCTGAGTCACTTCTGGTCACACCTGTCAACCTGAGCAAGTCAGTGGGGTAATAGGGGTTGTGGCCCACCAGTGGCCAGCAGAGCTAGCAGCAGATTCAGACAGTGAGGAGGCTGGGGAGGAACCTGGGCCAGTCCAAGAGTTTGGGGAAGGCTCAGATGAGGGCTCTGCATCAGAGGCAGAGAGGGGACCAAGGCCATCTAGTAGTTATTTTCTGCCTCTGGAGCCTAACATGAGCAAGGCAGAAGAACAGAAGGAGCCTATTCCTAGTGTGTGCATGCGCAGAGCTGCCTGAAGGCAAGAACAATTAAGAAAACGGGGTTGACTTGGGCGTATGTCTTGGAGATCCCATAAGACATAAAAGAGGAGCAAACAGGTGGTGAGCTTTAGCAGGAAGCAATTAGTTCATCTGGCCGGCTCAAGCTTTGAAAAGTTCTGTTTGACTCTGTGCTAAATTTGGTCTGGCTCTGCATTTGGCAAATAGGACTCTGGCAGCATTCCAAGGGAGATAAGGTGGGTGTTTATCAACATTCCCCTGAAATACTGTGGCAACTCAAGGAGACATCTATCGGCACCTTCACAGACTGTTTGTGAAGCCTTGCAGACTGTGAATGATCATAATTTACAGCCATCTAAATCAGGGGTGTCCAAACTTGGGAAGTTTAAGACTTTTGGACTCCAACTCCCAGAATTCCCCAGCCAGCATGGCTGGCTGTGGAATTCTGGGAGTTGGAGTCCACAAGTCTTAAACTTCCCAAGTTTGGACACCCCTGATCTAAATAAACGAGGCTTTTTGGAACTAAGATTCTGATTTATGCTTTCTCAGGAAACCTAGGTCAGAACAATAGGAGGTGAGCAGGAGTGTCTTCCCGTGAATTCCTTTTCTCCATAATGACTTTGTGGCTACCCTTGGGAGGGGATACCAAAACTAAGATCAAACTCCTTTTCCCAAATGTCTACTCAGTGAGCTTTTCACTTTCAGGTGGATTGAATATCTGAGCCTCTGTCCCTTGGGATTCTCATCATGAAAACTTTTGAAGAACAAACAGTGTCCAAAAACACAATGGGCTTCATTAAAAAAAAAAAAATCACCTTGCAGCCCCAAACCCTCTTGTAAGGTAGCTGTTCAAAGCGCTGATCTTTCTTCATCTTCTCCAAGCTTCTGGTCAGAATGGAGCCGCCAGATTGGTCATCAGAAGGAATCATTATTTATTTATTGCCTTTATAAATGCAGAAGGGTATTTTTATTGCTGTGAGAGCTAATGGGCAGACTAGGTAGGCAAAGTTAATTAGAGAGATAGGAATGGATAAGGGCGGATTAGATGGTATGAGTTTGGCAAGTTGACATGCCTCCAAACTTTAGAGCCAACCTTCTGTTATGAAGCTTCGTTTTGCTTTAAGTGTGTGTGCGGGAAACAGTGGCATCCATGTCACCAAGCTTACTTACCTTGACTGACAGTAGCAAACTAAGGCGCAAACTAAGGGGGTTTTTATGCAAATTTTTAATTCGGTTTTTAAGGGGTCCTGGGGTGGGTAGATATAGACAGATGGAGATGGAAACAGCAATTAGTAGTAAGGGCCAGGATAGCAGTCGACGGCGGGAAGCGGAAGGCGAAAGGCAGGGGGATATTCGAGTCGTTCCTCAGGAGGGCATACCAATTCAGAGGGTCGTGGGGAGGGGCAGGACCGAGGGGAGACAATTTTCATCCTCCCGGTTGGTGGCACGCAGCCGTTGGTTACAGACGGTCGGGTGCCACAACCCTCGCAGGCTAGGTGGCCAGGGAATACAGAGCCAGGGTCTGCGGCTGATGTTTTGCAACGCCAGGTCCGTTGTCAACAAAGCCCCCCTCATTAGTGACCTTGTGTCAGAGGGGGAGCCGGACCTGGTAGGAATAGCGGAGACCTGGTTGGGCCACGAGGGAGGTCATCCCCTCGTTGAAATGTGCCCACCAGGTTACCGCGCATTTCATCAGCCGCGGGCCCTAGGCAGGGGTGGTGGGGTAGCGGTCATTATCAAGGAAGGCCTGGAGCCGAGAGAGACCATTGTGCCGCAGACCTCTGGCTGTGAGTCCCTCTGCATGAAGTGGGGCCTAGGGAGGCAGTTGGGCTTGCTGGTTGTATACCTGGCTCCCCGCTATGTAGCAGCAGCCCTGCCCGAGCTCCTGGAGGTGATCGCTACGGTGGCAGTGGAGACCCCCAGACTTATAGTTATGGGGGACTTTAACCTGCCATCGTTGGGCGAATCATCCGTGGTAGCTCGGGAGTTCATGGCTTCCATGACGGCCATGGACCTGACCCAAGTAATTCATGGCCCCACCCATGAGGGTGGACATACGCCGGACCTCATCTTCGTCTCGGGCCAATGGAAGAGTGATCTGGGTACAGGGGACATAGACATCATACCCTTGTCATGGTCAGACCACTCACTTCTCCGACTCGACTTTCCGACCGCTGCTCCCCTCCGCGGGGAGGCGGAACCAGAGTTACCAATCTGGTACCGCCCCAGGCGCTTGATGGACCCGGATGGGTTCCAGACAGCGCTTGGGCCATTTCCTGTATCCCTGACCCGCGCCCCGATGGAGGACCTCACGGCCGCATGGAATAGTGCGGCCGTGGGAGCCTTGGATCGGGTCGCGCCCTTGCGGCCTCTCTCGCGGCGGCGAACCACCCTGGCTCCTTGGTTTACTGAGGGGCTGCGGGTGATGAAACGCCGCAAGAGATGCCTAGAGAGAAGATGGAGGGCTAGCCGCTCTGAATCTGACCGGACACAGGTAAGAGCCCATTTACGGACTTACATTGTGGCGCTGAGGGTGGCCAAACGTCATCATTGTGCCACCCTCATAGCATCCGCAGAAAACCGCCCTGCCGCCCTGTTTAGGGTGACCCGTTCCCTCCTCCAACAGAGGGAGCGGGAAGCCCCGTTACAGGGTAGGGCAGAGGAATTTGTGATTTTTCTGCAGGAGAAAACCGCCCAGATACAGAGTGAGCTAGCCCCCATTCATGGCCCAGTGGGATGCCACGAGGGAGACCTTGTTTGGGAGGAGTTTGACCCCGTTACTTCCGAGGATATGGACAGGTTACGTGGGCGACTGCGAGCCACCACATGTTCATTGGACCCGTGCCCCTCCTGGCTTGTACTGGCATCCTGGGAGGTGACACGAGGCTGGCTCCAAGAGGTTATCAACGCATCCTTGAGTGAGGGTTCCTTGCCTGCCTCCCTAAAAGAGGCTATGGTGAGGCCCCTCCTCAAGAAGCCCTCTTTGGACCCAGCTATTTTGAACAACTACCGTCCAGTCTCCAACCTTCCCTTCTTGGCGAAGGTTGTTGAGAGTGTGGTGGCACAACAGTTTCCCCGTCACCTGGAGGAAGTTGACTATCTAGATCCGCGCCAGTCCGGCTTTCGGCCCGGGCATAGCACCGAGACGGCATTGGTCGCGTTGGTAGATGATCTCTGGAGGGCCAGAGATGGGGGATGTTCCTCCATCCTGGTCCTATTAGACCTCTCAGCGGCTTTCGATACCATCGACCATGGTATCCTATTGCATCGGCTGGGGGGGTTGGGGGTGGGAGGCACTGTTTTGCGGTGGTTCTCCTCCTTCCTCTCTGGCCGATCGCAATTTGTGCGGGCAGGAGAGCAGAGGTCGACCCCGAGACCCCTCACATGCGGGGTGCCTCAGGGGTCGGTCCTCTCGCCTCTCCTGTTTAATGCATATATGAAGCCGTTGGGTGAGATCATCCGTGGTTTTGGGGTAGAGTACCATCTGTACGCTGATGACACCCAGCTGTACATATCTACCCCAAACCACCCCAACGATGCCGTAGCGGTGATGTGCCAGTGCCTGGAAGCCGTGCGGATCTGGATGGGAAGTAACGGACTTAGGCTCAACCCGACCAAGACCGAGTGGCTGTGGTTTCCGGCTGCCCGATTCAACCAGCTTTCTCCAACGCTGGCCATAGGGGGCGAACATCTTGCCCCTGTGGATGGGGCGCGCAATTTGGGTGTCCTCCTGGATACCCGGCTGTCTATGGAAGAGCAAGTGACAGCCGTGGCCAGGAGGGCGTTTTACCAGGTTCGCCTGGTTCGCCAATTGCGCCCCCTATTGGATCGGGACGCCCTTCGCACAGTCACTCATGCCCTCGTGACATCCCGACTGGACTATTGTAACTCTCTCTACATGGGGCTCCCCTTGAGGTGCACCCGGAGGCTTCAGTTAGTTCAGAATGCGGCCGCGCGAGCAATTATGGGCACCTCTAGGTTTGCCCACGTAACACCGCTCTTGCGCGAGCTGCACTGGCTACCTGTCGTCTTCCGGGTGCGCTTCAAGGTGTTAGTTATCATCTTCAAAGCGCTCCATGGCTCGGGACCTAGCTATCTGCGAGATCGGATCCTGCCCCACACATCCTCACGACCGATTCGCTCCCACAGAGAGGGGCTTCTCCGGGTGCCGTCCACTAGACTTTGTCAGCGGGCGACGCCCAGGGGAAGGGCGCTCTCTGTGGCGGGCCCGGCCCTCTGGAACGACCTTCCCCCCTGATATTAGAACGACCACCGACCTCCGCTCCTTCCGTGTAAAATTGAAGACCCATCTCTTTCGACTGGCCGGCCTTGAATAGTTCTCTCTGTCTTTTAATTATAAATTTTAAATGGGTTTTTAATTTATGTTTTTAGCACGGGTAGATTTATTTAATTCGATTTTAAGAAATATTTGTATTATTGTATATTGTTTTTAATTATGCCTGTGCACCGCCCCGGGTCCCTGTGGGGAGAGGGTGCGGTTAATAAATCCCAATTTATTATTATTATATTATTATTATGCTTGGAGGGGCAGTTTCACTCAGAACTTCATTGAGCAAGGCCCCCTCCCCCTGATGCTCCACACATCTCTAATAGATAGATAGTAAATTATGCACCCACAAGGTAAGGCTTGGATTTGCCTGCAGCTGTCATCCTTGCAAAACAGGGCGTCCATCAATCTTACCAGCCATTCTGCCCATCCTCGGACAAAATTTATCAGAAAAGCTGGAAACTGACAGATGCCTACGTGCTCATCACCTTGACCTTTCTTTTCTTCTCCATTCCTGGATCCTTCTCCTTTTAAGCAAGGGAAAAAAAGTTGTTCAATACGAAGAATAAGATTTTAATCATCAGAGCATCATTTCCCATCCTTTCTCATCGATGGCCATGCTGGCTGTTGAATTCTGGGATTTGAACAGCCAGCATGGCCATCGATGAAATTAACAAGGTTGGAAAACATGGAATTCGAGACTTAAACAGAGATTCCATCTCTGTATATATTTTGCAAAAGAATAATAATGATCAGAGGTACCAAATTGGTTTCAAATGAGGCAAATTCATAATGTAATCAAAATAACTAAAACTCCTGAAAACCACTAACACTTGGAGAAAGATGTATATCCAGAGTCTCTTAAATTGATTTCAACTGATGTCTACATGGATTTGTCCCAGTGGTGAAATTCAATTTTTACTACCGGTTCTGTGGGCATGGCTTTGTAGCCGTGGCAGAGGAAGGATACTGCAAAATCTCCATTCCCTCCCCACTCTAGGGGAAGCATACTGCAAAATCTCTATTCCCTCCCCACTCCAGGGGAAGGATACTACAAAATCTCTATTCCCTCCCCACTCCAGGGGAAGGATACTACAAAATCTCCATTCCCACCCCACTCCAGGGGAAGGATACTACAAAATCTCCATTCCCACCCCACTCCAGGGGAAGGATACTGCAAAATCTCTATTCCCTCCCCACTCCAGGGGAAGGATACTGCAAAATCTCCATTCCCTCCCCACTCCAGGGGAAGGATACTGCAAAATCTCCATTCCCACCCCACTCCAGGGGAAGGATACTGCAAAATCCCCATTCCCACCCCACTCCAGGGGAAGGACTCCTGCAGAAGGATTCCTGGGGTGGGCGTGGCCTGTGCATGACACATCCAGTCCACAGGCTGCCATTTGGACACCCTTGGACTTTCTTATGGTTTCCTCTTCAGATATTAACCATGCTTGATCCTGCTTCATTTTTTTCAAGGTCAGTCAAATTTGGCTAAATGCTTCATTCAGTAATAGAGTAATCTGATCAATGTTACACCAAATCCTTATACAAAGAATGAGAAATTGTCTTGAGGTTAGCAAAATTGTGGGAAAAGAAATTTGGATTTGAACTTGAATACCCCTGGAACTCTTTGTAGTACAGACTTTCAAATCACCTGCAACAGATAATCAGGAATTGTCCACAAAGAGAATTAGCACACGGCTCTGCCCTGTGATAAAGTGGCAAACACAAATTCTAAATGTTATAGAATGTATTGGAAGAGTTGGCAGAAAGTATTACATCAATTGTGGTGCCCAATCTTAAAAGTTTGAAAGTTTTTGAAAAGTTGAGAAAAATCACCTGCAAATCTTTTTTTTTTACAGGAAGCTTACTGTGGTTTGTACATTGTTAGCCACCGCGCTTGTTTAAACAAATAAAGATATTAATAAATAAAAAATGAAAAGAAAAGTGAAGATGCATATTCATTTAATCAGTGGCATGTAGTGTGGAAATTGTCCTGGGTGAAAATGTGATACCATAAGGTGCTGTGAAAAACCTGCCAAGTACAAGATAAATTTACTCATGTCCAGCTCCAATTTATTGGCTGTATTAACAGTGTTTTAATAATGGTTCTTCCCCTGTAAAAATGTCAGTTTGGATAGAAATATTGAACATGAAGGTTTAAAATTTTGTATTCTAAGAGTCACATGCCACGTTTTTATTCTGGTTTTCCCTTTTACTTCAGTCACTTTTTTCCCCTTTTGTTTTAATTATCTACATTTAGCGTTCGCAGGAGATGATGATTAGGGTGAGTGATGATGGAAAGCCACACGGAGCTTTCAGTTGCAAATAAATGTGTGTGTGTGGCCCTAGGATATATTATTAAATAGAGCGAGGGGTGAAGGGCAAATCTTATCTTACCATTTCCATGCATAAAAAATAATTAATGAATTAAATCTTCCCTCAAAGGAAAAGAAGAAGGGGAGGGAATAGTCCTAAAATATTAGGCCGAGCTTCCCAACCTGCTGCCCCCTAAGAAAGATTTTCTACAATTTCTATTTGTTGGGCTGATTTGGAATGTAGAAATACTGGTCAAACATACCCAAATAGCTGTAGTAACAACAGAGCGTTTCCCATTGTTCAGAGAGCTTTTGCTGCGTATCGTAGTGCTCAACTGAGGCGTAATATAATTTTCTATAACTGAGGATCTGCAAGGTCAATTTAATGAGCTGTTTTTAAGTAAATCTTAATTATTTGCTTTGCAGATTCAAAGTGCATTATGGTTAGGAGGGAAAAAAAATATCGGAGAATCATCGAGTGTTGACAACTTCTATAAAGCTCGGAAAGGCTGGTAATTATTTTGGAAGGCAAGTTTGTTTTATAAAAAAAAATTAAAAAAACATTTAACTAGAAAACAAAATACCCATTTAGCGTTCACTTCAGCTTTCCTCAGGCAAGCAGAGTCCCCAGGAGGCTTCAACTGCCTCAATACGGCATGTAAGATGAATACAGAAAGTAGTTGGAACAAGCGTTATTTACACCACTGAACCCTTTGTTTGCCTGCAAGACAAAAACACGAAGCTTGGATTTCTTTTTCTCAGCCAGTTGCAGATCTATTGTTTCTTTATATGACATAATACACTGGACTTATGAAAGGGAGGGACATGCGTATTATTTCTATTTCAAGTTCTTATTTATCCCCAGTATAAGGAGAGTCAACAATCCCTATTCGGTGAAGACCTTTGGAGGCTGCATAGCCAAAAACTACTGTGAAAAAGTTCCTGTTAGGAAGTCTCTTACTTTAGATTTCCTTTCAGCCTAAGACAGAGGTCTTCAAATTTGGCAACTTTAAGATTTGTGGACTTTAACTCCCAGAATTCTGGAAGCTGAAGTCCACAAGTCTTAAAAGTTGCCAAGTTTGGGGACCCCTGGCCTAAGATAATATTGTTCAATAACTTTTAGGGCCTATTGCTATACTTCCTTATGATGAGCAGCTCTATTACCAAATTCTGGACTTTGCTTCAGCATTGTTAGAGGGTCTTCCCACAGGACTTCTCTTAATTCATGTAATATAGGGGGTCCTGGGCCCACCATAAATGGGAAAAAGAGCAGTGGTGGGATTCAAATAATTTAACAACTGATTTTCTAGCCTAATGACCAGCTGGGTAGGTGGGGCTTGGTGGTCATGTGACTGGGTGGGTGTAGCCAACTCAATGTCACTCAGTCGATGGGCGCTTCGCCTTAGCTGTTAAAATGTAATAAGGGTTAACCTGAGAGGCAGTTTCTGTAAGTAGGGCAATAAAGATTAAGCTAGAAACAACACTAGAGTGTTTCCTTCATGCCTACCTTACAGGATTAGCCTTGTAAAGTGGGAAAAAACAAAAAGAGATTTCTTTCAACAACCTGAACTGCTTAGAAAGTTAACAACGGGTTCTCCCAAATTGGTGTGAACTGGCTGAATCCCCCCACTGAAGAAAGAGTTGCCCTGTGCTAGCAAGGTAGGATAGTTTTACCCATGAATCCCATCATCAGTGCACTGAAAGCAATACTATAAGCTCCTATACTGAACCATGCAATGCTGCGTTAACATTCAAGAGTTTTGGAAAGGTTTTGAGCTACAGGATGATGTGACAGATTGGTTCCTTCTCTTTTGATGAAGTGTAGATCAACCTATCATCTCTCAACCTTGACAAGGCTGGTCGGAGTTGTGGGAAGTCCAACCTTGGCAACTTTAAGATTTGTGGACTTCAACTCCTAGAATTCCCCAGCCAGAATTCTGCCTGGGCAACTTTAAGACTTGTGGACTTCAGTTTGTAAAATTCCCCAGCCACAATTCTGGGAGCTGAAGTTCACAAGTCTTAAAAGTTGCCAAGGTTGGACACCTCTGATCTAGACAGTCACAGATTACTCAACTGTGATTTTAAGGTGTGTGAATCTGCGCCAGTTCTAGACTCACTTGGCAAAGTTGCCTCAGAGGCAGTGGTGAAATTCATTTTTCCCCTACTGTTTCTGTGGGCGTGGCTTGGTGAGCGTAGCAGGGGAAGGATGCTGCAAAATCCTCATTCCCTTCCCACTCCTAGGGGAAGGATACTGCAAAATCTCCCTTCCCACCCCACTCTGGGGCCAGCCAGTGGCATTTGCCAGTTCTCTGAACTACTCAAAATTTCCACTACCGGTTCTCTAGAACTTCTCAGAACCTGCTGGATTTCACCCCTGCTCAGAGGGCTCAGCAGGCCTCACTGCATTAGTACCAAAACTGAGAAGTTACTTTTGTTCTTGGAGGAGAAAGAGCATAGCCCGAGGAATAGTGGAGCTGAGGCAACCCCAGGTTAAGGTTTACCTCCATCCTTTCCTCTTTACTACTTCTGGTATATTTCTTCTTCTTCTTTCCCTTCCCCACTCCCTAACGACAGAAGCTGTCCATTACATTTCTTTTAATTTTGAAAAGTATTTGAGTGTGCCACAAAGCAAACCTGGAACGCCTGGAATCCTCATCCTCCCCTCTAAAAATTCTCTAGATGAGAGATGAGAGAAGACAAGAGAGGGAGAATGTCAAAATACACCTCTTCTGATTTGTTTTTTTAAAGATGTGAAACATTGAATTTGGAGGCTTTCCTCCTTCTGGGTTTCTGGATGCATAGCCAGCAGCACCTCAGAGGTCAAGGTATTTAGTAGGCTTATGCAAGGGGGCCTGGCTTAACCTCAGTAAGGCCCTTTGTACCATGGAGGCAATGATACAATTCTCCACAGTGAGGTGAAGAGGCAATGCAATTCTCCTCAACAAGGCTCTTCTCCTTGACAAGGTGTCACCTTGAGGCCTTATCTGTCAGCCTCTTCTGGCTATTGAACTGTTGGATAAAGCCTCAAAATGAAATAACACAACCCATTCGCTTCGATTTTAGAAGTGGGGGGGGGCAGGGGGGGACATTGCATCACGACACAATTTCAAAGAGATGCTTTGCACAGACCTTCACCAAAGGTGAAGCACCTCTTTGAAGCTCTGTGAAAACCCTTGCCTACACCCTCAGTGACTCTTTTCTCACCCGGCTCAGTAGGACACCTTAAGCAAGGGCTCTCTTGTACACATGGAGTGTCCTCCATCAGCCCCATGGGGAGTCATCACAACTGAGGAAGGCTCTGCTATTAGTCCTACATGATAGCTGGCAGCAGGGTTGGGGCAGAGCTGTGTGACTTCAGAGATGCAACAAAAGTTCACTGTGTTCATTTGTGTTCAAAATAATCTGGAAGTAAATCTACTTCTATCTTTCTGTTGTTCTAAGCCTCATCTGTACATCTAAGTCCCACTATCCTGTTTCCCCAAAAATAAGACCCAAACAGAAAATAAAACCTAGCATGATTTTTAGGATGCCCATAATATAAGCCCTACTCCCAAAATAAGCCCCAGTTAAGATCATCAGCCAAATGGACGCAATTAGTACCGTATTTCCCCCAAAGTAAGACCTAACCATAAAATAAGCCCTAATGCATCTTTTGAAGCAAAATTTAATACAAGACATGGTCTTATTTTCGGGGAAACACAGTATATCTATATAAATAAAAAATTAAAATTGTTTGTGCAAAATCGCTAATCTCAGAAAATACTGCAACGATCGCCACCAAACTTTCACACAATGTTGCTAAGAAAGGGAGTAGCAATCATACATGCTGGCACATCTGTGCCATGTGCAAGCAGCACAAATGTAAAAGTACCGCACTTCTCAGTTATTTTTCTCCCTTAAGCTCCTCCCACCTGGCTGCTTCTTATGATGCGTCATGCACACGCCCCTCACATTTCCAACTGTCATTTCCTCAGCAACCGAATAAGCCTCCAACGTTCCCTCACACATGGAGGGAGAAATACAGTAGGTAGGTAGGTAGGTAGGTAGGTAGGTAGATAGGTAGGTAGGTAGGTAGGTAGGTAGAGCGATAGAGAGAGAGAGGGAAAAATACAGTAGGTAGGTAGGTAGAGGGAGAGAGGAAGAAATACAGTAAGTAGGTAGGTTTGGGGTTATGCAGTGGTTGTGTGTACTTCTTTGTGTGTGCACGTGTAGATCTACACACAGATTGGTTAGCCATTTAACCAGACTGGGCCACAGCAACGCGTGGCCAGGAATGGCTAGTATATTTATATAACTCTTTTAATTGTAGATGCCAATGTTATCTTGTTAGACCTTGTTGCCACATGATTCAAACCGACCCACATTTGGGACATGTTCCATCATTTATTTATTTTATTTTATTTTTAAGAAGGGGGGTCAGTGCAATTTAATTATACTATTAGTTTACCTTAATCCTTCCCAATATTTCCGATAAAAGTTGTTTCTTATTATGATGCCTCTTTCTTGTAACTAGATTGCTTTAGTATCAAAGAGTCCTGATAACTTGTTTTATTACACTTAAAGAACATAGAAAAATGATGCTTGATCTTAAAGAGAAGAGCATCGTCCAGACTTCAGGCTTATGATATGGAGGCATGGATGCCCGAGTGTTACATTCATTAGTATAATTTTTATGAAAGCAGAATTAACCCTCCCCCCCAACAATAGCCTTCACCACGCAGGGTGCATGGTCTCAATTTTTATATTTGCAAAGCTTAATTAAGCCATAGATTCTACTTTGAAAGGCACGCTAAATTTAATGAATCCCTCAAGAGGAATAATATACAACAAAAGATAATCACAACATTCATTTGTTAAACTGATGTATATCTTTAGATTTACAGTTATTTGGACTTTTATTGCATCAGGCTACAAAGGCCGAGAAAAGTACAACTTAAACCTTTCATTGTAAATATTTATGGAATTTAATCCATTCAAAATGATACCTATCATTATTTTGTACAGTTATCTTGACTGTTGTAACATTGCTAGCCTAGGAAACTTTCTTGCCTTTATATCGTTTATAAAATGGATGTATATTGTGTTCATGTAAAGCCAACACCAATGAAATCTGTAACACTCAAAAAATAATAGAGTCACAGTGTTCAGAATTTGATCTAGTGGTCAAGGCACCAGGCTACAAACTAGGAAACCGTGAGTTCTAGTGCCACCTTAGACACCAGGTGGGTGACCTTGGGCCAGTCACTCTCTCTCAGCCCAACCTACCTCACAGAGTTGTTTTTGAAGGGGGAAAAGGAGAAAGGTGTGTCGACTAGGTTCACCACAGTGGTGAAATTCAATTTTTTTTACTACCAGTTCTGTGGGCATGGCTTGGTGGGCATTGGAGGGGAAGGATACTGCAAAATCTCCATTCCCTCCCCACTCCAGGGGACGGATACTGCAAAATCTCCATTCCCACCACACTCTGGAGCCAGCCAGACGTGGTATTTGCTAGTTCTCTGAATTACTCAAAATTTCTGCTACCAAGTCTCCAGAACCTGTCAGAACCTGCTGAATTTCACCCCTGGTTCACCACCTTGAGTTATTTGTAAAACTAATAAAGTCAGGGCACAAATAAATAAGCCAACTAGTACCAGGCCAGTCAGTGGGGTGTTTCAAAAGAGGGTGAGGCTAAATCTCAGACAACATGAGGTACATTTGTGCAAAGATTAGCTGGCTTGTTAAACTGCAACATGTAGGATTGCTCAGGACCAGAGATCAAACGTGATCAATCCAAGAACTGAGACCCTTGTTTGTCACTTGTTCCCCACTTTCAAAATGGAGACATAAAAGTGGCAAAGGCTTTGGTTCAAGGGTTTGGCTGTTCACCGGCCAGAGAGCTGACTCTCCCACCCCCACTCCCTCCTGTCCAATGCAAAAAGAGAGAATTGCTTTCATGAGTGAATGTCAGTCACTCCCAAAGGTGGCTGCTCAAGTGATTATGGTCAGGGGTATTCCAGTTCACTCCATGGAGGGAGTTTGTGCAGGATGCTTGGCAGGGGTGGGCTTCAAACATTTTAGCAAAGGGTTCTCTGCCTGGTTGCTGGGTGGGAGTGGCCATGGTGGGCATGGCCTAGTCGGCCTCCTACACCTGGGGGCGGGTTTGCCTGCCCCAGACTCTGGAGGTGTTCCTCAAGCCTCAAGGAGGATAAAAATGGCCTCCCCAGGCTCCGGAGACACTCTGGAGGCCAGAAATGAGCCTTCCCAAACTCCCAGTAGGCCTGTTTCTTGCCCTCCCCGAGCCTCTAAATGTGCCCTGCATTTACCTTGAACATTGGGCACTATCTAATAAAATGAAATTCAATGGCGAAAAGAGTAAGGTTCTACATTTAGACAATAAAAACAAAATGCACAGGTACAATATAGGTGGAACCTTGCTCAATAGTAGCAACTGTGAGAGGGATCTTGGAGTTCTAGTGGACAACCATTTAAATATGAGCCAGCAATGTGCAGCAGCTGCCAAAAAAGCCAACACAGTTCTAGGCTGCATAAACAGAGGAATAGAATCAAGATCACGTGAAGTGTTAATACCACTTTATAATGCCTTGATAACGCCACACTTGGAATACTGCATTCAGTTTTGATCACAATGATGTAGAAAAGATGTGGAGACTCTGGAAAGAATGCAGAGAAGAGCAAGAAAGATGATTGGGGGACTGGAGACTAAAACATATGAAGAATGGTTGCAGGAACTGGGAATGTCTAGTTTAATAAAAAGAAGGACCAGGAGAGACATGATAGCAGCGTTCCAATATCTCAGGGGTTGCCACAAAGAAAAGGAAGTCAAACTATTCTCCAGGGCACCTGAGAGTAGAACAAGAAGCAATGGGTGGAAACTAATCAAGGAGAGAAGCAACTTAGAACTGAGGAGAAATTTCTTGACAGTTAGAACAATTAACCAGTGGAACAGCTTTCCTCCAGAAGTTGTGAATGCCCCAACCCTGGAAGTCTTTAAGAAGATGTTGGATAGCCATTTGTCTGAAATGATATAGGGCTTCCTGCCTAGGCAGGGAGTTGGACTAGATGACTTCCAAGGTCCCTTCCAACTCTGCTATTGTATTGTATTGTACCTGCATCTACAACAGGCCATGTGGGGACTCCTGGAGAGGGGCAATGTAGGCAGGGCCAGCCAGCCACGAGTGGGATTTGGGGGTTCTCCAAAATGCACAGAATCTTAGCTAGAGGTTCTGTCGAACCCCTGCAAATCCCCAGCAGCCCACCCTTGAATTGCTTGGGAGTGTCATCACTAAAACACCTATGATTGCACCCCTTGTAATACAGAGCAATCCCTATATCAAGTAACAGAAGGAAATACTTTAATTAAACAGAGGCTTCATGCATTTGCCACACTGAAATTGGGAGAGGAGGGGAGGGGAGAAGAGCTGAAAAATGCCACCCTTCTCTTGCATTTATGTTACCACCGGACCTCTTACACCAGTGGTGAAATGTATTTTTTTCTACTACCAGTTCTGTGGACGTGGCTTGGTAGGTGTGGCTTGGTGAGCGTGGCAGGAGATGGATACTGCAAAATCTCCATTCCCACTCCACTCTGGGGCCAGCCAGAGGTGGCATTTGCTGGTTCTCCAAACTACTCAAAATTTCCACTATCGGTTCTGTAGAACCTGTCAAAATCTGATGGATTTCACCCTTGTCCTACACCCTTGATGGCCACGATTCTTTTCAAACACGTAAGCACAAGTTTCTTAGTCCCTGATCTAACACAAAAGCAACATATCATGTTAGCTGTATACAGAATTTCTACATTTGGTGAGCTATCGAATATCACTAGCTAACTAGCTAATTAATTGTATTTTCCCTGTTCCCAATAAATGTTCTCGAGGGGATTACATGGCTAATCATAAACCCAGACCCCAAAATGGGAACTTCCCGGTGCCGAATTGTACTTCATTATGCTTTGTATTTGTGGTGTGCTAGAATGTTTAGGAAACAAGAAGTGTGAACATTTAGATAACAGTTAATTAGTATAGTCAAGCATAATTGGTTTTCACTTTCCACTCTTCTCTATTCATCGACTGAAGGTAATTATATAATAGCAATCCTTGAGCAAGTTATTGTTACATGGCATCAGAAGATAGGGCTGTTTTCACACTTAAGTCCACACCAATTAACTGAATTTATCTGAAACAATTCATTCAGGTTGAATTCAATTGAGCAATATTTCAGGCAGTGTTGGGCTGCCCTTACATGGTAGGTCCAAATATGTATGCTTCTACCAGTGGACACTTTCTATGCTTCTAGGTGCAGCTTATAGCTTACAAACATAAAACATGTTCCCTGCCCTGAAGAGCTAATAATGGAGAGCTGGGGGTAGGGAGGTGATTCCGTGAAGCTACACTAATTAGGCTTTGTACACTTGACTCAGAGGCACTGGTAGAAAGGAAATATTACATTCTTTCCAAGGTCAAAGTAACTACAGAGTGCTACTTCCTATCCCAGCACATAAACTAGAACTTTACTTTCAAGCCACCTTTTCCACATGTTATTATCTGTTAAGGGTCCAGCTTTTGTATATTACCTGAAGAATGTTTATGCGCTAGAGTGTTTTGGGAATATTAGAGTTAGTCCTGGCTCCCTCAGAAGAATCTTCATCCACAAAAGGAAGAGCTGGAGTAGATGGAAGCCTGTTTTCATGGGGATTGAGCACCGTGTCGACTCTTTTGGGCCCTGCAAGCCAGTTCACACAAAAACTGCAAGCCAGATTACTGCTATGAAAACAACACTGAAGCAGAATAATAGAGACAAAATGGCGACTAGCAACACCATGCGCCATCTTGTCATGTGATCTCCTAGCCGCACACATGGATGGCGGATCATTTAAGTTTGGGAAAAACTGTAGCTGAGAGAAGAACTGACAGGGGTTACACACACACTCATGGGAAAGAGAAGTTGGAAACACCAATAGTAGTATTAGAGATTTTGAAGAAAAAAATGTCTCACAAGCAAAGATGGAACCAGCAATTTGAGGGCACTGAAGAATTTAATGGTGGTTCAAGACTACCCAACAAGAAGACAATGATGTGGCCTGGAATTTATTGTCCAGCTGATGCATATTTCCATAAAGGCAGAGAGGAAGCAAAGATACTGAAAAAAATATATCCTGGTTTTATTAGTCATGAGAGATTGTCAGCTATGCTTTAATTGAAGCCCTTGATGAATTCTTTGGAGAATATGGTTATAGCTACAACCTGGCTACAGTTTAGGTTACAGACACTATTATAGTAGCAGAAGCAATATTATTGCAAGCAGGGAGATAATTAATCTCAGAATGGAAGAGCAATTGGGTCATAAGGCAATTCACTATATTCCATTTTCCTTATAAGCTGGACCCCAGAAAACAGAGGGGAGACCTGGAGCTCTGGGTTGTATGCATTAGCTGAATGCTGTTTGCATAGTTATCTGAATGAAACATTCAGCTTCATAGAAAAGCTAATATCCTAATATCCCTGATTATGCTACGAAGAAAAAAACCTGACTCGCTTCAGAAGAAGGTTCTTGTCTGCTGCATGTTGCCTCATCAGTTCTGTAGAATTCACGTATGGTAGGAATGGCATAAATGGAAGGTAGGTGGCAAAAGAATGTGCTGATCAGTGAAGAAATCCCAAATTTTAAGAGCAAGCTCCTTGAGATTAAAAGTCTTCCCAGGGGCTGCCCTTGAAGACCATCCAGAAGATGCAGAGGCAGGGCAGTTATTTGTGCTCCTCAAATAATGCCTGTTACACCTCTGTTCTGCAAGCAACATTGGCTACCAGTATCCTTCCAGGTACTTCAATTCAAGTTGCTGGTTATGATCTACGAAGCCCTACATGGCATGCGGTCAGGATACTTGAGGGACTGCTTCTTCCTGGTTGCATCTACCTATCCCAGCAGGTCCAGCAGGTGAGGGTGCCATCTCTGAAGGATCATCATCTGATGAGAAGCTAGAAGAGAACCTTTTCTGCCATGGTTCTCTTCTAGATTCTCATCAGATTTTAGTTTAGGGCTTTGATTACTCAATTGTCGAAAATACGACTTCAGCAAAAGTGTGGTCAATGCCTGGAATGCTCTACCTGACTCCGTTGTTACATCCTCCAACCCCCACAGCTTTAACCTTAAACTGTCTACCGTGGACCATTCTTAAGAGGTCCGTAATGTGAGTGTGCATAAGCGCACTAGCGTGCCTACCATCCCTGTCCTACTGTCCCCATTTATTTGTATTCATTTATTGTGTTCATATCCATGTTTATATTTATACCTGTTATCTTGTACATGCTTGACAAACTAATAAATACAAATTAGCCCCATCTTACTGGTCTTTTGGGATGCCCTGAAAACATGGCTTTGCCATTGCATTTGCGGCTCTGGTGGCAGTGGACGGCCTCTTCCATGGCTAGATATTGCTGCTGGTTATGGTTATTTCCCTGTTTTAATGCTGTTTTTATTCATGATATGTTTGTACATTTTTAAAATTGTTTTGTCGTTTGGCTATGTTTTAATTGTTGTGAGCTGTGTAGAGTCACCGAGGTGAGATGGGCAGCTATACAAATAGTGAAATGAAATGAATAAATATATTGGATGATTTCTATACCCACTACCTCCTTTCAGTCTCAGACTGTGACATTATCCACACGACAAGGAAATTTGTCACCGCAGTTGTTAAAACTAGGCAACAGTTGACTTCAGATTCAACCTGACCGCTAAATGTCCTTGAACTGTTTTGTTTTTCTTTCCTTTCTCCATCTCCTCCTCCTCTTGTCTATCCCTACAATATGATTATAGTAAACAACTGAATAGGTGTTAAATAAGCATTCTCAACTATGCTCAATGAATTTCAGTAGAATTGTATTATTTTAGTTACAGCTTCGAATTTTATCACGTTTTATAGTAAACATTTAGACATGTTAGTATTTTAATACTCTAATATATTGTTATGTTGTTGTTGTTAGTTGCGAAGTCGTGTCCGACCCATTGCGACCCCATAGACAATGTTCCACCTGTCCTCTACCATCCTCTGGAATCCATTCAAGCTCACACTGACAGCTTCGGTGGCTCCATCCAGCCACCTCATTCTCTGCCGTCCCCTTCTTCTTTTGCCCTCAATCTTTCCCAGCATTAGGCTCTTCTCCAGTGAGTCCTCCTTTCGCATTAGGTGGCCAAAGTATTTGCATATTTGATTGTTATACAGCAGTAGAAGTTTGTACAAACTTAACAATTAAGCATTTCTCACAGTTTTCACTATCATTCATACTTTCGATACTCCAGGTCTTAACTATTGTTTTTAACATTCTCCTTTTTTGTGTAAGTTGCTCAGCCAGTCTCCTTTACCCCCATAATGTTGTTACTGAACGGTATCTAAATTTGGCCACTGACCCGTATAAAGGCTTCAATTGTTTGCTATGCACATTAAAATACACATAGCCGTGCTTCTATTCAAACATGTTGGCATGCTTAGCAGAGAAACAAGGGCAGAAAATCATTGGATTCTGAACCTAATATCAACTTTGGACATTGGAGGAAGAGAATCCTACATGTCCAGATGGAGGCTGGAGATAATGGTCTATTCTGAAGTCTCTGGAAAGTCACATAATAATAATAATAATAATAATAATAATAATAATAATAATAATAATAATAATAATAATAATAATAATAATAATAATAATAATAATAATAATAATAATAATAATAGTTTTATTTATAACCCGCTCTCTCTCCCCGAGGGGACTCGAGGCGGGGCACAGGGAATTAAAAAACAATTAAAAACAGGTAAAATACAAACATAAAAACAATAAATATAAAATTAAAAGGCAGATTAAATAATTATCCCTGCGCTAAAATCCCCCAATTAATTAAAAAGAGACTACCCTAAGCCGGCCAAGCAGAAAAGATGTGTTTTTAATTTTAGACGGAAGGAGCGGAGGTCCGTGGTTGTTCTAATGTCGGGGGGAAGGTCGTTCCAGAGGGCTGGGCCCGCCACAGAGAAGGCCCTTCCCCTGGGCGTTGCCCGCTGACAAAGTCTAGTGGACGGCACCCGGAGAAGTCCCTCTCTGTGGGAGCGAATCGGCCGTGAGGATGTATGGGGCAGGATCCGATCCCGCAGCCCTAAGGCTATCAATTGCCACTCCTATTTTAGCCTAGGCTCAGTTGAACTTAAATAATTGTTTTCTATTGTAGATATCCTACTGCAGGGGTCTCCAACCTTTGCAACTTTAAGTCTGAAGGACTTCAGCTCCCAGAATTCTCCAGCCAAGCAAAGCTGGAGACTGGGAGCTGAAGTCCTTCAGACTTAAAGTTGCAAAGGTTGGAGACCCATGTCCTACTGCATGCCTGTACAAATCATGAATCACCAAAGAAAATTGGCTTACGGTAGTGAGGTAAAGCTAGGTAAAGGTTCCCCCGCAGATGTCTGTTAGTCATTTCTAGCTCTAGGGGGCGGTGCTCATCTCCATTTCAAAGCCGAAGAGCCAGCACTGTCTGAAGATATCTCCATGGTCATGTGGCCGGCATGACTAAATGCCAAAAGTGCATGGAATGCTGTTACCTTCCCACCAAAGGTGGTCCCTATTTTTCTACTTGCATTTTTACATGCTTTCAAACTGCTAGGTTGGTAAAAGCTGGGACAAGTAATGGGAGTTCACTCTGTTATGTGACACTAGAGATTCAAACCGCTGAACTGCTGACCTTCTGATCGACAAGCTCAGCGTCTTAGCCACTGAGCCACCACGCCCTACGAGGAAATACTACTGAGCTACCTTAGCTCCCCAAATCCTTTAGCAAGCAGTCATTCTGTAGACCACCTGGGTTGGTCACCAACAGAGAGAAAGAGGCTGTTTCAAGACCTGATGGCCATAATATCCGGTTTGAGATTTGAGATTTTATTAGATTTATACCCCGCACCTTCTCCAAAAAGGACCCAGGGCGGCGCACAGGAAATTTAAAAAACATAACAAATATAACAAAGATACAAAATTTAAAAAACTATTAAATATTAAATATACCCTGTGCTAAAATTGTATAAAATCTCCCAAATAAAACTATCTAAAAATGGTCAGAACGGGAGGTTATGCTAGGCCGGCTTGTTGGAAAAGACGCTTAAGACGCTGGCGGAAGAGGCGGAGGTCTGAGATGGTATGTAGTTTGGGGGGTAAGTCGTTCCAGAGGGTAGGGCCCGCCACAGAGAAGGCCCTTCCCCTGGGTGTCGCCAACCGGCATTGGCCAGCCGACGGCACCCTGAGAAGGCCCTCTCTGTGGGAGCGGATCGGTTGAAGCTATTGCCCAGTTTCATGGGTAACAAGAAGCGCTTAGAATATAATTCCAAGTCAGTAAAAAAAAAAATCCAACAGACTGTTCCGTACTATTCAATTTCTTAGCAAATGTTTAAAAACAAAATTTAGCTGTATAGATTCTATACAGGTAGTCCTCAACCTATGGCCATAATAGGACCAGAATTTCCATTGCTAAGTGATGCAGTCATTAAGGGACTTGCACTCAATTTCACAAGCACTTTGGCTGCAGTTGTTATGAAAATCTGGTTTCCTCTGTTGATTTTCCTTGCTGGAAGCCCCCTGAAGAATGTCACAAATGACAATCATGTGACCTTCATAGCAATAGCAATAGCACTTAGTCTTATATACTGCTTCATAGTACTTTACAGCCCTCTCTAAGCGGTTTACAGAGTCAGCATATCGCCTAAAACAATCTGGGTCCTCATTTTACCCACCTCAGAAGGATGGAAAGCTGAGTCAACCTTGAGCCAGTAGGATCTGAAGTGCTGAACTGCGGCTAGCAGTCAGCTGAAGTAGCCTGCAGTACTGCACTCTAACCACTGCGCTTCCTCAACATAAATACAATACAATACAATACAATAGCAGAGTTGGAAGGGACCTTGTAGGTCTTCTAGTCCAACCCCCTGCATGGGCAGGAATCTTATACCATTTCAGACAAATGGCTGTCTAACATCTTTTTAAAGACTTCCAGGGTTGGGGCATTCACAACTGCTGGAGGCAAGCTGTTCCAGAGGTTAATTGTTCTTACTGTTAGGAAATTTCTCCTTAGTTCTAAGTTGCTTCTCTCCTTGGTTAGTTTCCACCCATTGCTCCTTGTCCTGCCCCCAGGTGTCTTGGAGAAAAGTTTGACTCCCTCTTCTTTGTGGCACCCTCTGAGATATCGGAACACTGCTATCATGTCTCCCCTGGTCCTTCTCTTCATCAAACTAGACATACCCAGTTCTTGTCAGTAGCTAACTGCCTGAATTTTGCTTCCATGACTGCAAGGACCATAAATTGGGTTATGGTCCTCATGATATCTTCTGAATTGCTGGACTCTTAAACATCTGCAACTAGTAGAGGTGTCCACAAAGAGGCTGTTTAAAAAGGTTGAGACCAGCAAAGAGTTGGGTTCCTACAAATTCGGCCCGGTTCAGCTGAGTAGGTAGTAACTCGGCCGGACGCACGCCTGAACCAGTTCTATCAGTGCTGCCATCTTGTTTTTTGCTTCTGTGCATGCGCAGAAGCAATTTTTAAGTTCTGCGCATGTGCATGCATGCGCAAAGCAGGTGTGTGCCTGAAGTACATCCCAGAACGAACCGGCTGTAAAAGAAGCCGGAACCCACCCCTGAACCAGCATAATTGAAGCACTCTGGTTTTGACACGTGTTGCATATTTAACATATTTAAAAAGTGGCAGGGCTCCGTTTTTGTGGTTATGGCTACTATCTTGATTTTACTGAGCATCTTTATATACGCTGCTGCCAGACTGGTCGAGGGGGAAAGATGCTGGAAGATGGAAGAACATCAGTGATAACTGGAAGAACATCTGAAAGATCATGGATTTCCTTCTGGAAATCTTTTGGCACAGGAATTTGCATGGGTGATGGATTTGCATCTTGATGTTCCGGTCAAAAACATCACCGTTAGCCTTTGTGAGGTTTTCTAACCATGAAACTAGAAGTGAGTCAGTGAGAGAGGTGGGGTGTGTGTGGAAATGAAACTCATATTTTCACAGGATCGGAGATAACAGCTGAGGATTGAAGAGATAACGTTTGAACCATTCTCAGAACATTATGGAAGATGAAACTTGAAATTTAAAAAGTTACATGACATCGAATCAAAAGCAATGGTGACACACTCATTTTTAAACAAATTGTCCCTTGTCTTCCATGTCAGCCAGAATCACCGCTCGGTTTTCATTTCAGTCTGACTGTTATCGAAACGGAGGGCAAACGATGTTAGCATCGGGTGAGGCATTGAAGTGGCTGGATGAATTTGGATAAAATAAGCCTACTTCTCTAAACTTAAAGCTCTCAATTTAGACAGAGGGAGCGCTGAAACATCTACATTTCTCCTGAAAGAAGTTGTGTAACTTCTACGTGTGTTAAGTTCTTTCCTAGAATGCATTTTAACATATTGCTGATGTTATATGGCTTGAGCAGCAGATAACAAGATTGATTATTAATTACTAGTCATCAGCTCAGCCCTATTTGTAGGATTAACATTTTGTTTCCGTCACATTTTTAATTTGGTTCCAAAATAGCCTATGGATTGTTGAGGTTATCTTTCTAGATGTGCCTATTTTTTTAAAAAAAATCAGTATATCTGTTTGGCCACAATTGAGATTAGAATAGAATTCTTTATTGGTCTGGAGGGCCAGAGATGGGGGTTGTTCCTCCATCCTGGTCCTATTAGACCTCTCGGCGGCTTTTGATACCATCGACCATGGTATCCTATTGCATCGGCTGGAGGGGTTGGGGGTGAAGGGCACCGTCTTGTGGTGGTTCTCCTCCTACCTCTCTGGTCGAGTACAATTTGTATTGGCAGGGGGGCAGAGGTCGACCTCGAGGCCTCTCACTTGTGGGGTGCTGCAGGTGTCGGTCCTCTCGCCTCTCCTGTTCAATGCATATATGAAGCCGCTGGGCGAGATCATACGTGGGTTTGGGGTAGATTACCATCTGTACGCAGATGACACCCAGATGTACATCTCTACCCCAAACCACCCCAATGATGCTGTCAAAGTGATGTCCCGGTGTCTGGAAGCCGTGCGGATCTGGATGGGAAGTAACAGATTCAAGCTCAACCTGTCCAAGACTGAGTGGCTGTGGCTACCGGCACCCCGGTTCAACCAGCTGACTCCATCACTGTCCATTGGGGGCAAACATCTGGCCCCCGTGGATCGGGCATGCAACTTGGGCATCCTCCTAGGTGCCCTGCTGTCAATGGATGACCATGTGACAGCCGTGGCAAGGGGGGCGTTTCACCAGGTTTGCCTGGTGCGCCAGTTGCGTCCCCTATTGGACTGGGACGCCCTTCGCACAGTCACTAATGCGCTTGTGATGTCCCGTCTAGACTATTGTAACGCTCTCTACATGGGGCTCCCCTTGAGATGCACCCGAAGGCTGCAGCTGGTCCAGAATGCGGCCGCGCAGGCAGTTCTGGGAGTCACTAGATACTTCCACGTAACACCACTCCTGCGGGCTGCACTGGCTGCCTGTGGCCTTTCGCGTGCGTTTCAAGGTCATCTTTAAAGCGCTCCATGGCACAGGACCTAGTTATTTGCGGGATCGTATCCTGCCCTATACATGCCTTCGGCCGATTCGCTCTCACAGAGAGGGACTTCTCCTGGTGCCGTCCACCAGGCAATGCCAGCGGGCGACGCCCAGGGGAAGGGGCTTCTCTGTGATGGGCCCGACCCTCTGGAATGACCTTCCCCCTGACATTAGAATGACCACGGACCTCCGCTCCTTCCGCCAGAAACTCAAAACCCACCTGTTTCAACTAGCCGGCCTGGGCTAATTCCATGCTTCCCACCTCAGTTTGTAATTTTAAATTATGTTATTAGGTTTTAAGGTTAAGTTTTTAATTTTTATAAATTTGTACAGGGGATTATTTAATTCGATTTTAGTTTATATGTATTGTTGATTGTCATAATTTTAGTTTTTTACCTGTAGACCGCCCCGAGTCCCTTCGGGGAGAGGGGGCGGTCTAGAAATCCAATAAATGAAATGAAATGAATGTGACTGGATACACAAGGAATTGGTCTTTGGTGCATTTGCTCTCAGTGTACGTAAAAGAAAAAAAAGGAAAAAAGAAAAAAATACATTCATCAAAAACCATAAAATACAACATTACATATTAAAAGAATCTATAACATTAAATGGAATGGAATGGAATGGAATGGAGTGGAATGGAATGGAGTGGAATGGAATGGAATAGAATTCTTTATTGGCCAAGAGTGATTAGACACACAAGGAATTTGTCTTTGGTGCCTATGCTCTCAGTGTACGTAAAAAGACAAGATACATTTGTCAAGAATCATAAGGAACAACACTTAATGATAATTATAAGGTACAAATAAGCAATCAGGAAACAATCCATATCAATATAAATCGTAAGGATACAAGCAACAAAGTTACTTTCTCCCATCTTCAAGGTTTTTTACCAACCCCATCTAACATAGCACATGCTGAACTGTTTATTTATATACCTATGAAACATGCTATAGCAGGATCAAGCTTAATCCCCAAAGAGCCATTAACTTGTATTATAGTGAAGTACTTATTACAGTGGCATATGTAATGGATAATATTTGTTTACATTTTTAATTACTCACATTTTCAGCCAAGAAAATCTCGGAGGATAATGCCTCATTTACAGGAGCGTCCTGGCAAAAGACAACATAATGTAATCACACATTACCAACAATTCCATGACAACCAGGCAATGGTTTAAATATGAATTTCAAATAAAGACTTAATTATAGCATGCTATAAAAACAAAATTAAACAGAGGAGACTAGCACACAGCTTTCCATAAATTAAGGCAGCACATCCCTTTTCCTCAAGAGCTGGGAGGGATCAAACACTTGTGAAAATTAACAGGGAGAAGAAGAAAAAAAGGACTTGCTAACAGAAAAGAATTGTTGGATAACATATATGGTTCAGTACCTCCACAGTGAAATAAGTTCTGAAACGGAGTTAAAATCAAATCTAATTCCACTGGTACAAAAGCAACATGAAATAATAATTTAATCACCGTCACCCAAATGCAAGACTCAAAGTATTCTTAACAAAGCGGTACAGGAAATTCAGAAATTCATTTGCTGGGGGGGGGGAGGGGAAATGATGTTGTGGGTGAAGATTGCAGTTGCATAGAACTGTTTCTTGCTGGTGTCTACAAATGAGAACTACTTGCTCACATAGTATATGTGCTGTATATGTGATGCAGTAGGGTAGGATGGAATGTCTGCCCATAGAATCCTTGTTTATAGTTTTCCTACTTGAAGGAAGCCATTCAGGCAGTGGTGGGATTCAAACATTTTTACTATGGATTCTGTGGGCATGGCATGGTGGGCGTGACATGGCTTGGTGGGTGTGGCTTGGTGGGTGTGGCAGGGGAAGGATACTGTAAAATCTCCAGTCCCTCCCCACTCCAGGGGAAGGTTACTGCAAAATTCTCATTTCAGCTGGGACTCGGGAGGCAGAGGATAGATGGGGGTGGGACCAGTCAGAGGTGGTACTTACTGGTTGTCCGAACCACTCAAAATTTCAGCTTCCCTTTCTCCAGAACTGGTCAGAATCTGCTCAATACCACTTCTGCATTCAGGGGAGTAATGCTTACAGGATAGCCAAAGAAGTTCCAATGAGCTTGTAGAATTTCTTGAGAAGATAGTGAGTAGAGTAGAGTAGAGTAGAGTAGAGTAGAGTAGAGTAGAGTAGAGTAGAGTAGAATAGAATAGAATAGTTGGAAGGGACCTTGGTCTTCTAGTTCAATCCCTTGCTTAGGCAGGAAACCCTACACCACTTCAGACAAATGGTTATCCAATTTCTTCTTAACAACTTGCACTGTTGGAGCACTTACAGCTGTTGCTCCACTGATTAATAATTCTAACTGTCAGTGATTAATTGTTCTCACAGGGTCTGGCCCACGTCATTAATGGAGAAGTTACTCCAGAAGGTCTAGTGTCTAAGCTACATTATGTAGTGTTGAATATAGACTAGAGGTTCTGAACCTTTCTGGCTTTGTGGACCAACAGAGGCAGTGGAGGAGGGGGGAGAGCGGGTAGTCTTGTGCATGTGCAGCTTGTGCAGTTTGTGCAGTTGGATCTTTGTGCCCTCACATGCATACCTACCACTTCTGTGGTCTGGTTCCCAGTGAGCCATGTATGCAGAGCAGGCCACAGAACCAGGGCCCACCAACTCAGAACTCAAGTGGATAGCTAAAATGATCTAATGAAACAGGTGTGGGAAGGGACCCTCTGAAAACATGGAATAACTCTGAAAGAAATATGGGGGGGGGGGTTTCCCTATAATTGACAGTCTTTTAATCATACAGATTCCTGATGTACCTATCTAAATGCCGTATTAGGAAATGACTACTAATCTAATTAATGATAATTAATAGACATGCCAGATGTTGTTGATCTTTATAATGTAATCCAATTTACAGATCTCTATACCTGTCCAGGTGTGCTATTTAATTTAAGACTTGGTGCATTCTTAATTTGCTTCTTTACCCTATTAATACATCAGTCAATAACAATGTTTTATGGAGTGCTTATACTTACTTAGCTCTAAGCATTCAATCAGGGTTAACATTTCTTGCAAGGAGGCCCAGTAATTGAAACGGTAAATTTCAAGACAATAAGAAATAACGACTATGATCTTGATACGGCAAATTGACAAACTGGGATACCTTTCCTTACCAGAAAATGAAATCATTGTTCTGTTTTGCTTTGTAAATGGCATATTGCATGAAAATACATCCCAGTGAAATCAACAAGGTTTGACTAAGGCAGGGTTTGCAAACATTTGCCATTTACAAACATTTGGTTTCATGCTGTTCTGACTACTTAGATTAGCTTCATTAACTAGCTTCGAGGTCCAGGCATTTGGAAAACAAATATGAAGTTCCCGCATTTGAATACCGAGATATATTTTTTTCTTGATGGGCCATGTAGATTTACTGGCTTGGTGGAAATGCTATCTTTGCTAAGTCAAATAGTACAAGGTGAAACTTCTGAGTTTCCTGGAGAAACCAGAGGTGGTATTCAGCCAGTTCTGACAGGTTCTGGAGATCCAGAAATTTTGAGTAATTTGGAGAACTGGCAAATAGGCTGGTGCCACTCACGCTGCTTCCCAGCTTCCCAGCTGATGATCTTTTGTTGCCCTGAACAGGAGAACCGAGCTGGAAAGCAGGATAGTAGGGTGGGGAGGGAATGGGGATTTTGCAGTATCCTTCCCCTGCCACACCCACAAAGCCACACCTACAGAACCAGTAGTAAAAAAAAGTGAATTCCACCACTGGGAGAAACTACTTAATTCCATTCTTAATTATGGCTAATGCAACTTTACCTGTTATGAGAGTATAACAATAAAAGAAATAAAGAATGCTGAGCACTCTTTAGGGTATGGAATTGGCAGACTGAAGGTGTTTCTGCTCCAAATGTTGTCATCTAGCCGTGGTGCCTTATGAGAACCTATCATGGTGAAATAAAGTTTTGCAAGGGATCCCAGTACTTCCTTTGTGTTAGATTAGATGAGCGAGGGTCAGAGTTCGGTTGGTCTCGGTTCAGCCCAGATTGGTGAACCGAAAGTAGCAGCGGCGGGAGGCTGCGCCCACCTGCCCAGACGCTTCTGTGCATGTACAGAAGTGTTGCGTGCATGCGCCCGAACCAGGAGTAAAAAAATTGGCAACCCACCACTGGCAAGGGTGGAGTGTGAGTCTTAGGATATAATTCTGCAAGTAATCTAAAAGGCCTGAGGTGTGCATGGAGCTGAACCTAGAACAGCTGTTTATGTTCCCCTATGCCAGGGGTGTAAAAATCATGTCATCACAGTGGCATCATGTGATGCATTGGGACTTTCCCCCCCTTTGCTAAACTGAGCATGGGCACGGCCAGCATGTGACACATCTGGCAAGTGGGCTGCAAGTTTGACAGCCATGCCCTATGTTGTGTTGCCATTGGTCACAAAGCAAAATCGTTTTCAGGATAGACTCTCCCATTGCTTCTCTGCAACAGGTATATAAACAACTTTTTATTTTCTACCGTATTAGACTCCGGGAGCCGTTTTTTAGGGGGATTTACACTAATGCTAGGCATGACTGATCAGTAATGAGTGGATCTAGAGCATGGATGTTAAACTCGCGGCATTAGGTTGCTGTCACGTGATGTTTCATGATGTTTTTCCCCTTCGCAGAGCTGGGGTGTGCATAGGCCTGCATGTGATGCATCTGACCCATAGGCCGCCAGTTTGACACCCCTAATCTTGAGTCAAATGTGTAGGTGGAATAGTCAGCTTTTTCAGCAAGGGACAAATATTTTTCCTGATCTATGGTTACTCAAAAGCTTCTCATTCTAGAGGGTTCCTGTTGTTTTTCATTCAAACGGTCTGTATTTCTGAAGTCTGAGGACAGGCTTAAAGCAGTAGTGGGATTCAGCCATTTCGCATCACTTCGGGAGAACCGGTTGTTAAGTTTCTGAGCAGTTAAGTGAACTGGTTGTTGGAAGAAATCATTAGGGCAGAAAACCGGTTGTTAAATTATTTGAATCCCACCACTGGCTTAAAGGATGCTTTCAGAGCAGGTACATCTTGACCTAATGCTAAAGCATGATTTGAGAAGGGGAGAGGAGGGGAAGGGGAAATGAGGAGAGAAAGGGGGAAGGGGAAGGAGGCAAAGGAGGAGGAAAAGGAAGAGGAGGAGAAAGGGAGAAAGAAAGAATGAAAAAAAGAGAAAAGAAAGAAAAAGAAAGAAAAAGAGAAAGAGAAAAGAAAGAGAAAGAAAGAAAAAGAAAAAGAAAGAGACAAGAAAGAAAAGGAGAAGCGTTTCTAATCCCTAGTACAGGGATGTCCAAACTTGGGAACTTTAAGACTTGTGGACTTCAACTCCCAGAATTCCCCAGCCAGCTATGCTGGCTGGGGAATTCTGGGAGTTGAAGTCCACAAGTCTTAAAGTTCCCAAGTTTGGACATCCCTGCCCTAGTAGGTAGCTGCATATAGTTTCTATAAATTAATCTGGAATGGAAAACCTATGGCTCACCAGACTTAGGGAGCCTACAGATCCCATTATTCCAGGTGTTAGAAATGCCTGCATTATTCCCTGCATAAATTACAATGTCAATTTTCATTTGTGGCAGGAATGACTTTTCGGTTGTAGATAAATTACCGTTCCTAGCATTTTTCACTATTTACCATGTTGTCTAGGATCAATGGGAATAAGATTTGTTCTCTATCTGGACTGCCTCTCAGTGAAGGGTCTTAACTGGCAAAATGTGGACTTCCGAGACCCTGAATACCACTGCCAGAATAAGTAATATTTGGGCAGATGGATAGGAGGCGACGGACACTGGAGTTTAAAAGGAATATTTGTTGAAGTACTTTAAAAAAAAATCTCTGTAACATGATTGTCTCTGAACATTCTGTCACTCAGTAGTGCTTCCAGACATATTCGTGGTGATCAGCTTTGATCATAAAAATGCAAGAGATTCCTAGACTCTTTTTCTATTAGCATAAAAAACAAAGCTAGTCTTGTCAGAAATCCCCAAATATGCATTTTGAATCAAGTTACAACTAACTGCTACACAAAGACTCACTGTCTTGATGCTAATTCACAGAAAATGGCTTGGCCTCTAGGAATTTCCCATTGGTACTTACTGGAATTGAACTCAAAATGTCAATGGGGGGGGAAAGTGGTCACTGAAATTACATTCAAGCTGACGTCTCAAGACCAAATGCTGAGTATAATGCTGGAAAAAAAGAGCAGCAATATCTGTAGAATGATTTATTGACCAATGCGCACACACAAACACTTGTAGAACATAGAAAAAAAATTATATAAAATGCTTAACTGTTGGAAACATGCAAGACAGGAACTTGTTATCTGTTATCTATTATTGAACTATTATCTATTGTCTTTGTGATTTTGCTCTAGGACAAAGGGTTGTCCAAGAGTAGCTGGTGAAAGCATGCTTTGAACTTGAGTTAATTCAGAATGGAATTTCAAGACTGGGAAATAGGGGTTTGAGAATACCAGGATATTGTGCAAGGTCTTTGTCTAATCAAGTTGTTTCTGGTCAGTTTCCCACCCACCCCCACCCCAAATGATTTTGATTTGGAAAAAGCTTACAATTTCTCCATGCAGATTTGCCTGAACATAGAATGCTCGGAAGTCCTTTGAATTTGGATTTCTCCAAAGGACAAAAGTGTCTTCTTGGTGTTTGTGATATACCCATTGCTATTAATTAAAAAAAAACTAAATAGGAAGAATATCCTTTTTTCCATTGTTTCTATAGTGCTTCTACAGTGCAATGCTCTCTACATGGGGCTCCCCTTGAGATGCACTCGGAGGCTACAGCTGGTCCAGAACGCGGCCGCGCGGGCATATGGGAGTTACTAGATACTCCCATGTAACACCACTCCTGCGCGAGCTGCACTGGCTGCCTGCGGCCTTTCGGGTGCGTTTAAAGGTGTTGATTATCATCTTTAAAGCGCTCCATGGCACAGGATCTAGTTATTTGCGGGATCGTATCCTGCCCCATACATCCCTTTGGCCGATTCGCTCACACAGAGAGGGACTTCTCCGGGTGCCGTCCACCAGGCAATGCCAGCGGGCGACGCCCAAGGGAAGGGCCTTCTCTGTGATGGGCCCGACCCTCTGGAACGACCTACCCCAGGATATTAGAACGACCACGGACCTCCGCGTCTTCCACCAAAAAGTAAAAACCTATTTGTTCCATCAGGCCGGCTTGGCCTAATTTACGCTTCTCGCCCCAGTCTGTTTTCTCAAATTGTCTATTGGGTTTTAATGGGTAGTAATTTTAATGTTCTTAAATTTTTAGTACAGGGTAGTTTAATTCGCGTTTAACTTTGTGTGTATTGTATGTTTTTAGATGGTTTTTTAATTCTCCTGTACACTGCCCCGAGTCCCTTCGGGGAGAGGGGACGGTTTATAAATGTAATAAATTATTATTATTATTAAATTATTCTTTGTAGTATTAAGTTGAGAATTTGATATAAATATGACTAAAATAAGCAGGATAAATAATAAAACACATAATAATTATGCAGAGGATGTGGTGGCTCACTGGCTAAGATGCTGAGCTTATCAATGAGAAAGGTTGGCAGTTCAGCATTTCAAATCCCTAGCACCACATAATGAAGTGAGTTCCTGTTACTTGTCCCAGCTTCTGCCAGCCTAGCAGTTCGAAAGCATGAAAAAATGCAAGTAGAAAAAATAGGGACCATCTTTGGTGGGAAGGTAACAGTGTTTCTTGCGCCTTCAGCATTTAGTCATGCTGGCCACATGACCATAGAGACATCTTCAGACAGCGCTGGCTCTTTGGTTTTGAAATGCCGCACCGCCCCCTAGAGTCGGGAATGACTAGCACATAAATGCGAGGGGAACCTTTACCTTTTTAAAAAATATGTAGGTGTAATGGTTCACAAGATCTAATGGGGGTGTCTGATTTTATGTCATATATCATATTAGTGAGGCATATTTATTTAACTTGCTAGCTTATTCTACTATTCCATTATATTCTATCATTTTACTATTTAACTATACAATATATATCTTTTTCCAATGCAACAAACATTTAGCAATTTCCTACACCATCGAGACTACTTTGAAAATTTTAAAGAGGTTTCCGAGCGATTATATATTTATTCTATTCATTCTTATTTAGAATTAAGCAGTAATTAAGCAGTAATCCAGAATGCAGCCGCGCGGGTGATTACGGGAGCCCCTAGATGCTCCCATATAACACTGATCCTGCGCAAGCTGTACTGGCTTCCTGTGGTCTTTCGGGTGTGCTTCAAGGTTTTGACAACCATCTTTAAAGTGCTCCATGGCTCGGGGCCTAGTTATATGCGAGACCGTCTCCTGTCCCATATATCCCTTCGGCCGATCCGCTCCCACAAAGTTGGCCTTCTCAGGGTGCCATCAGCCGGGCAATGCTGCCTGGCGACACTCAGGGGAAGAGCCTTCTCTGTGGCGGGCCCTACCCTTTGGAACGACCTACCCCCTGAATTGCGTACCATCACAGACCTCCGCCTCTTCCGCCAGTGTCTAAAGACACATCTTTTTCAGCAAGCCGGCCTAGCCTAACCCTCCCGTCGAGACTATTTAGATAGTTTTTAAATTGGGGATTTTAATTTGATTTTAGCAAAGGATTATAACTTAATTTAATATATTTTTAAATTCTATATTTATTGTATTGTTTTGTATGGTTTAAATTCCTGTGCGCCGCCCTGGGTCCTTCGTGGAGAAGGGCGGGATATAAATATGATTAAAATAAAAATAAAAATAAGTAATTAAAGGCAAGGATTAATAAAAGCCCCGAGCAAAAGGAAAGGAAAATAAAATATTTGGTTGGTTCATGCTCGTAGCCTAACCAAGACCCAGCATTTCTACCAACAGCAATATTTTGATGTAGACCTATACTTTTCAAAATTGAAATGAAATCATGGGTGATTTTCCCCTTGATTTAACAAGCTCAGAAACTGTAAGTAATGTATACTGATGTGCTGGTCAGGCTAGTTAATTTATTTTTCCCACTGAATAGATGTGTTTATTTTATGAGCCAAGATGTGAAAAGTTCATTCATGGTCAGAATGATTACTAAGAATAAGCATGCTGTTTTACTTTAGGTTAGCTCAGGAAAATCCCTGGGTGTGTAATCTGTGAATTGGCTCTCCGCTGATATTGGCCAGGTTTTGTATTACTAAACTAGGGCTCATAACAAAACAAAAATGTAACCTTTAAATAGAAGCATCAAAATAATTTAAAACAGATTGGAGGGTTTAAAGGGCTTTTGCAGCTCATATTTCAATTCACTCAAAGGCTCACTATTTGCTCTTCAAAGCTGGGCTCAGATTGCAGTTGTTTGTGCTGCTTCTTTCTATATTTTTATATATAAAATATATATAATCTCCCTCTCTTAAAACAATAGTTTGGCTCTTCCCAGCTACAGAAGAAAAGAACTCTGCCAACAGATTGAAGAGCCAAGTAATTGAGAGAGAGGGAATGCAGAAAATGCAAAGAACTGTAAACGGATGTTTTAATTTTGGTGTTTTGTTCTTTTTAATTTTCAGTGCCATGTTTCCCTAGATCATCTGATATTTGTTTTCTGGTATTTTTTTTGGTGGCAATTGGCTGTTATTAAAATATTCCTGGTTATTCGTGTAGATTTTCTTGCCAATTAGTGAGAAGAAACCATTTAATTCTTCATTACTTTACAGTAGGTGTCTGACGGTAGAAACCATATAATTTGTAGCTGAGTTTAGTGTTTCTTTATTCGAGTAACCTTTAGAAGCAATATACTTTCCTAATTTTATTAAAATGTAGAGGTAAATGTATGAGTTGGATGTATGAGGAAAACACAGTTTACCAGTATAGGCTAAAACTACTTATTTCGTTTTAGTTGACCTTCACAGTACGTTTTCACTAATAGATTTGTTTGCCTGCTTGCTTGTTTATTTTTTGTTATCTGTGGGTGGATTAGTCTTATCTTTTTTGAATAAATAATTACTTTTAAAGGTCCTGACATTTCTTTTATTCTTTTCTAATGTGTTTAGAACTCAGTATCCATTTTTATTAATGTTAGTTTCTGGTTGTTTTGTTAACTGGCATGTTGGACTGTTTTAAATTCCTGTGCGCCGCCCTGGGTCCTTTTGACATGAGATAGGTGTGGGATTTAAATATAATAAAATCTAAAATCTAAATCTAAAATCTTAGATACAATTCAGGAATGCTTCAGGAAGAGTACAAATTTCAGGAAGTAGGTAGGGCTCGAACAAGAAGGGAAAAAAACTTATTTTTTGTGGAATAGTAATATAAATTTACTTAAAATGACATTGATTATAATGGCATAATAAGATCCTAGATTCTTCAGCATTTAAAAAAAACAATCCTGTGACACTGTTTGAGGGAGATCTTGGAGCTATATCTAAAGGTTGCGAGATCTAGAAACGATGCAGCTGCTTTAAAAAGTTGCTGGGAAGATACTGTGCGAACACCCCCGCATCTCCAACCATTATTTTCCATTTTAATCCAAAATGCTGCATAGCCCTAGAATTGACCTCCAGTGTTCTCTGGGGAACTAGCTGAAATTAGTGATGTGGCAACTCTTAAAGGGGAGAGATGCATATATGCTTGATACAAATCCATGCGTTTTAGATGCCTTAATTAGAGTCAAGCAAGTGCTGTGTAATGGGCTGTGAGAATAACCTTGAAGAAGAGGTGGAAGAGCCACAGCTAAGGGGAGGCGGGAGGCACAGTCAGAATTGCAAGATTCTGTTACACAGACCCTGTAACAAAAGCACATTTAGAATTCATGATTTGGGCATTCAACTCTGGTCTGCTTCAAAGGGTTGACCTCAATCTTGCCACTCTGCCCCACATGTCCTCAAGGTTCTTTTTCAAAAGGCAACTGGACTTTGGGTTTTTAAAAAAAATGTTTTGCTTCTCATCCAAGATGTTCCTTCAAAACTGAAGAAGCTTCTTAGATGAGAAGTGAAACATCTTCAAGGAAAAACAAAGAAAGTCCAGTTGTCTCTTTAAAAAAAAAAAAAAGCACTTTTGGGACAACCATGGCCTGGATGACTGAGAATCTCCATAGACCTCTCTCCATAATCCTAAAGAGAACTAAGGAAAGTCAGTTCTTTCTTAAATTCCATTTTGCTTTGAGCTTAGATTTCTTTTATCTGACCACAGCCTCGGCACAGTTCTTTCTTCCTTTCCTCAAGGTTATTCTCACAATTTGTTACATGGAATCCCCTGCTAAGACGTAATTATACACATCACCCTACTTATTTATTTCGAAGCTTAATGAAAATGCAAGTGAAATCCTCGGTTTCTCTATGAGTTTATTCTACATCAGTATCAATCAGAAGGCTCTTTGGTTATTCTGTAACTCATGATAGCATAATAGTTGTGTCAGGGTTCCAAGGAAACCTCTAATGAAAGAAGACTCCGAGGCTTGAGGTTCCTCAAAATTCCCTTTTGTTAGAGATGGCATATTGGCACATCTGGGAAAACCTGAATCTGAAAGCTTCCAGGTTTTCCCCATCCAAATAAAAGTCCAAGCACCTGCCCAGCACCCACATGTCCATCACATGATCCAATCAGGTACCATCCAAAATTGGAGGTGCCTCCCAGTTACACCCCTCCAGGCGCAGGGCAAGATGTCCTTGACTCTCTGAGAAAGGAATGTTATCATGACTATATGTCTCCCATACTCCATATAATCCCTCCTCCCATTTTCCCTCAGCATTAAATGTGGCAGGCCTGAAGGCCCAATGCAAAAGATGGTTTCCAGGCCTGACAAATTGGGGACTACCCATATCAGGATTTATATTTTTATTGAGAATGTAGTAATAATTCCATCAAAATACAAATAGTTTTGTTTGAAAGATAGTAATAACCCAGTGAAGTTTTTTGTAAGTGGCTAAGGTAACAGATGTATCAGAGAAAGAATTAACAGTATTTTCTTACAGTACAGTATTTTCTTCCTTAATAAAGGAGGTAAGGAGAATATTTTAGAGCAATTTTTTCAGCATTGCCAATCATCAATAATAAAATTATTTTATTTTATTTTATTTGCAATATGACAAAGAAGCATGGGATCCTACAACAAGGACTCATGTAGACAATTGAGTCCAACCTCCTGCTCCTCAGGGCAAGACTCCAAATTAAGTCATCTTGACAGATGGCTATCTACCCAGCCTCTGCTTGAATCCAGTGATAAGGAGCTTACTATCCCCCCTCAGCCATTGGTTCACCACTGAACTGTTTTTATTGTTCCCAACAGGCAATCACAATCTGTCTCCCTACTAGCATTTCCTTAAGTCAAAAACAGGTGTTCACTGAAGATCAGGCTGCTGGACCCCAAAGAACGGCTGTTTGATCAAAGGAGATGACTTAGCTGATTTAAAGAGTTGTCTATAGAGCCTTTGCAAGACTCTCCCACACTTGGAAACACTTGTTTTCTTTAAGTCATAAAGTTTATATGGCCTTACTCTGAATAAATCTCTACATACATGTACTGTATATTAAGGATAGATCTCATTCACGCAATATGAATTTGGGAAAAACTGGGAGAGAGTGGAAGATGGGGGGAGGATGGGGTCCATGGGGTCATGATACAATTTAGCAACAACAAATATTATGGAAGTATATTCCCACATTTCAATCCAGTTAGTGCCTGGAAGCTAATCCAGTAAACCTCCATGGCTAAAGATAGTCTTGGTTCAATACTGAATTCATTTAATCTTGATTAAGTGGTTAGAGATGAGCAATAATTATATAAGGTTGAATTATAAGTCATTGCAATCAGTACTGGTAAGAATAAGCGCCTAAGTCAGGGGTGTCCAACTGGCGGCCTGCGGGCTGGATGTGTCACGCACAAGCCACACCCACCACAGCTCCGCAAATGGGAAAAATATCGTGAAATGTCACGTGATACCAATGTGAGGCAGCGAGTTTGACACCCGTGGTGTTTCCTGCTGAGTAGCAGGAAGTCAGTGACTTCGGGGAGATAGGGCGGTATATAAATTTGATAAAAAATAAATAAAATAAATAAAATGGAAAAGGAGAAAACAGGAAATGTGGCTGATTTGGATGAAGCAATGGTAGAAAATAAATAGAGGGATAGCATAGCATCATGTGCTAAGTGAGGGGTCAGGGCATCACATTTCATTGTTAGCAATCATCTGGAATCATTCAAGAAGAATATACCATTTGATAAATAATATCTGACACTTCAGAATAAAACAATGGTTAGGTTCTGTAGCTAAAGATTTGCCAAATGAAAAGTAAATGCCAAAATGGTAAAAGAAAAAAAAATGAAACAAAGCTGCTTATATATTAGCAATGATATTGGTCTAATGAACTCAAAAACCACAAGCATGTGAAAATCAAACATGCTCACTTAAGGTGAATTTTGCACCCAGGGAAGAATAACTAATATTTGAAACAGATGCATTTGAAACAGCTGGATCTCGACATCTGCTTTCATAGAAGTTGATAGTTCATACATAAATAGTAAAACTGAAGAGAACCAAAAGTTGGTGTAAGCCTCTAAATGGAGGAAGAGGAACGATAGTATTTTCATTATTTTGCTTTTAAAAAAATCAACATTTCTGCATCTCTCAGGCTATTCTGGAATTTTTCTAAATCTTCAGAGGAACTTAGGAATTCCTACCCATTTCCTGAACTTCACAATGATTCTTGCTGTAATACAGTTCCAGTTTCTTATGCTTTTTCTGGTTCCTCTGAGTTTCATTTCAATGAGGACAGATCCCGTTGTTAGATCTTCTTGTCAGTGTGATCTGGTCACCTTCCCTGACTCCAAGCTACCCAACAAGAATCTTTTTCTTTAAATCCTTCCCATAGCAGTTCCTCAACTTTACTTACCTTAGACTCCCATTTCCTCTGATAGCATTTGCTGCATTTTTCAATTGCTGTAAATCGAATGGTGGGTTGCAATTTATTTTACTACTGGTTTGCTTGTGTGCATGCATGATTGAGCAATGTTTCTGTGCATGCGCAAAAGCATCCAGGCAGGTGAGCAGAGCCTCCCACCGCCACCACTACTGATTCGCCCAATCCGCGCCAAACCAGCAGCAATCATTCTGCTGTAAATGATTTTTTTTAGCTTTAATTATGATGTAACATGTAAACTGTTCTAAACTCAATTGTTAAAAAATGGATTTATGTAACAGAATTGTCCTAAGTCTGGAATATCTTACCTAATTCAGTTGTCTCAGCCATTAACTTTCACAGTTTTAATTCTAATTTAATTTTTGTAGACCTCATTCATGGGGGCACGCATAAGTGCACTGATGTGCTTAATGTGCCTGTCACATTTTGATTTTCTTATTTTCTTTGTCTGAATTTGTAATTTTTGTTTGATGAATAAAATAAAATAAAAAGATTAGAAAAACTGAAATAAGCTACATCTTAAATCTCCCCTGAGTAGCGGTATGAGGTATTCTTATATGTTTCCAGTTCTTGACAGGGCAATTATTTTGGGATGAATGAGGTATGGGCTACAATACTGGATATAAGAATTTAAAAGTAGATTGCTGCACGGATATCAATCAATAATATTTATTTAGTCAATGGCCACCAAAAAAACCTACCCAATTTTCAGGTTAGGGCTAATTGAATAGCATGTGCATCTAAAGGTTTTCTAAAGCACTGTATTTTAAATGGAATCGGTATAATGTGCATTTAGTTAACATATGGAATAGAGGGGTGTAATCTTTGCCTTGAAAACACAAAGAAATTGCATTTTTATGCTATGTGTAAAAATACATCACAAGTTTACTTTGTTTTACTATGTCTTAAAATAAACTAAAATAATAAAATTTAAAAATTCTAAAAGTTCTATCTTCTTTAAGATACCATATTATTTGATATATCCATTTTCATAGCCTTTTTTTGGTTACACAAGATTGCTCCAGCTGAGGAGGTTTCCATCTCCATTTTGCTGCACCATGTCATAAATGTATAGGTCTGATGGTCTCAGAATTAGGCTGCAGGATCTACAAGGAGAGAGTCAGTTGTGATGTGACAGGTAAAATGTTGGCATTCAACCAGGGAATCTAATAAAAAAAAAATTGCTGTTCAGTAATCACAAAATCCAATGAATCAGAGTCTCATGGGGAGCAGGTAGAATGGAATTCTTTGGACTGTCCTGAACGTTTTGGATAGCAGTATAATTAAGTCAACTACTCTCAGGCTTGTTGCTATCTACACTTTTCTAGTGGCAGATTGGCACCCTTTTTTTCAGATAATGAGCTACATGTAAGATAACTCAAGCCTACCTTTGATTTTGGACAAGGAACTGATTAACCAGTTCTGTGGCTCATGGGATACTGTCTCAAGAGCCATAGGATATGACCTTAATTTATTTGTGAACTTAGACTTAAATATTTCCATGCTACTTCCTAATCAACAATTGCAAAAGAAATGAAATGATATGAATGCTATAGTACAATAAGCTTCGATTATATACCATTATTTTGGGAATCAGCCCTACTGAATTGAGTGGATTTACCTCCATGCAAACATGCAAAGGGTTACAGTATAATGCCATGAACCTATACACATTGAAGGAGACTTATTAACATACCTATTGCTGTATACAAATTCCTGTATGTTGCACAGCGCAAACAATTTTACAAGGTAACTTTTCTGAATGGTTCAGAGGGAGGTGGAAAAAATTTAAAATTAATTCACCTTGAAATGTTTTCTAGCAAATGTACCTATTTACCATTTATCGCTTAGAAAAGCTAACTCTTCCTTTCCAATATGTATGCATGTACAAATATGGAAAAGTACATTTCAGAAAGCAAATATGTTAAGGAACAAAAATGTAAAGGGCACAGATACAGACAGCTCTCAATATATTTTTTTATTCTGTTGCTGAAGTGCACTCTCTGGAACATGCTGTCCCCCAAATTATTCCAACAGATCATTTTACACAGTGACTACACATGAGATGAAAAAAAAATACATGTGTTTTTTTTAATTTCCTGCTGAAGAAAGACCGTAACTTGGGTTTTACTTCCAAAATACTGTGGCATGTTAATTGCTTGATCAGCCAAATGAAACTAAATGTAATTAAGACTACTGTGGGGTTAATTTGGTCCATAATTATGTTATATAAACTAAATGAAAATTGTTTCTTTCCTAAATTGCAATTCATTAAAACTACAGATATTAAAATAAGATACTATAAAATTACATGAAGCATGTACACATTAATAGCCGTTAGTAATAGCTTGATATTTCTATCTAAGCAACAGTTTATTAGAATGCCAAAAGGTTACATCTGACAACTCACATGGCTGATTTTTTATCTCATATATTTTTTTTAAGCTCCTGTGAGAAATGTGTTTTTTTCCCCCCTCTCAAGATTTCTGTTTCATGGTGTTACAGTTAATGGACACGTGTCATTTTAGTTTGTCCCATTTAAACCTACTCAGGATACATTAAGTATTTTCTAGTAAACATTTCATCACATTAGTAACACAAAGAATATTGTGTGAATCTCAACTCCATTGAATTCGTTAAATCTGTTTCATGCCCCCAAAGAGCTGATTTAAAATGGGAGCATAATTTGAATTCATTATGGGTTCTTTTCTTTCTCATTGTTTACTGGTGCTTAACCACACAACAAACAATAGGCAATTCAAGAATATAGCTCTTCATATTGTACCCTTTTGTTTTCTATATAGTTGCTTAATTTTCAAAAGAAAAAAGTTGCTAAAGTTCATTATGTAAAACACTCCCTTCCAAGCTATATTTCTTGATGTGCAGTTATAATTAATCACTGAGAAGGGGTGTAAACCTGTTTGATATATTCAGAATAGAAGCAATTGCTGGTGTGTGCTTGTGTCTGTGCCTCTGTGTTTCATCAGCATCAAAATAGTGGGCTAACTAATCAAAGCATCAAAATAGTGGGCAATCAAAGCCCACCTCTTTTTAATGTACACTATGCTCAAGTAAAAATGCATAGCTTGCCCTTGCCATGCTCCATCCCCCCATGGATGGATTGCCAAGTGACTGAAGTTTGATCACGTGACTTATGACTGAAGTTTGATCACTTTTGATAAGTCAAAAGTGACTTATGACCGTTTTTCACACTTATTGAATTGAATTGAATGTTTATTTGTATACCGCTCCCTCTCCCCGAAGGGACTCGGGGCGGTGCACAGGGAATATAAAACATAAAAACATACAACAATATAAATATCTAAAATTAAATTAAATTACAATAACCCTGCACTAAAACCTAAAAAACCTAAAATACTAAACCCCCTAAAAACCCAATTAAAAATTTAAATGTACAGACTGGAGGTGTGAAAGATAGATTAGGCCAGGCCGGCCAGTTGGAAAAAATATGTTTTGAGCATTCGGCGGGAGGAGCGGAGGCCTCCTAATGCACCTTCCTCATGGTCACTTGACATCTGACATATAGACCAAAGCTTCACCACTGAAATATAGGTAAAGACACTTTATATTAAGCCAGATCATTGGTCCTCTCAGATCTATATTACCCATTTTGATTGGTTATGTTTCTTCACAGTGATTAGTAAAGCTCTAGAGAGCAGAAGCAAATTCCTTATTAGAAGCAAGCAAGCAAGCAAGATGTGTAGACTTCAACTCCCTGAATGCTACATGCGGTCTGGGGAATTCTGGAGTTGAAGTCCACATATCTTAAAGTTGCCAAGGCTAAGATACACTATTCTAGAATACAGGATTTTGAAAGGATGTCATATTTTTTAAGATTTCAGAATATTTCTGAAGAATCTGGTGAATACCTTCCTGATCTCATGAGTACAATTTTAGCAGACTATTTACAGAAACCTAAAGATGAGATCAGGGGGGATATTGACCTAGTCTACAGAATAAATTCAGCATATGCCAGGATAAATGAAGTACCCAGAGAGATACATATTAAATTTGTTAGAAGGTCAACCAGAGAGGGAATTTTGAAGGCGCAGAGAGGGGGGCCGTTAATTTACCAACAAAAGGAAGTCACCATCTTGAAGCAGATCCCAAAAAAGATTAGGGAGGTGAGAAGGAGGTATTCCTTCTTATCCAGAAAATTGTTTGACCACGGGATCTGGTTTAAGTGGGTGATGCCGGAAGGGATGTTGGTGTTCTGGGATGAAGGAAGAGTAAGGATTAAAACAGTTGCTGAGGCGGAAGCCTTTCTTAAAAAAACATTCCTCTATCCTGGGGGAAGATCCAGGGGGGACGGAGGGGGCCACGGCCCCACCCGCTGGGGGCCAGGGAGGAGAAAAAGAAGATACAATTGCCAAGAGACTTAGATCGAAAAAATAACTTTGCTTTTTTTAAAATTATTATTAATATTGCATAACCTTATGTCTGGATGTTTGTACACGACTGCTAGCATAGAATGGAGAATTTAGGAATCTTGTACTTATTTTCACCTTGTAGTACTTTTGGAAAAATGTTCTTTTAATGTTTTATTATGAAGCCCTAGAAGGGCCAATGATCCCGACGCGATATGTTTCTGTATCCCTTACCCTACCCTTTTCGAAAATGGTAAAAACCAATAAAATTTTCAATACATAGAATACAGGTAGTCCTCGACTTACAATAGCTTATTCAATGACCATTCAAAGTTACAACAGCACTGAAAAAAGTGACTTATGACCGTTTTTCACACTTATGACCTTTGCACCTTCCTCATGGTCACGTGATCAAACTTCAGTCACTTGGCAACTAACTCATGTTTATGATGATTGCAGTGCGTTGGGATCATGTGAACAGCTTTTGCGACCTTCTGACAGGCAAAATCAGTGGGAAGCCAGATTCACTTAATATCTATGTTGCTAACTTAACAACTGCAGCTATTCACTTAACAAATGTGGCAGGAAAGGTAGTAAAAGGGGACAAAACTCAAAATGTGTCCACATGTTGCTGAACTGATCATTAATGACTAATGCTTCAAAGCAGATTTGAGAAGCATCTGAAAAACCATAGTTTACCTACCTCTGGTCTGGTTTGATTGGTGAGCTCCAGATGTGTTGCATAACAAGGAGTTGCATTTCTTTGTAAGACAAGTTATAATAGCAGAACATCTTTATAGGCTACTATCCATAAAAATAGAACAGCGCGATCACATTAAAACCCTAAACATTTTTAAGAAAACACAGATCAACCTTAGTTTTTAATTTCTAATGTGTTCATATGGGATTTTAGCGCAGGGTTAGTTTAATTTCATTTTAATATTGTACTATGTCTGTGATTTTATATGTATTTTAAATTCCCTGTGCCCCGCCTCGAGTCCCTTCGGGGAGAGAGAGCGGGTTATAAATTAAAATTATTATTATTATTATTATTATAAGCACCTCTTCTCTGCATTTCTCTATAAATCTTCAAATGATTACTAAAAACAAATACCCGAAAATTCACACAAATGTTTTGCAAATCAAGACCTCTGTTACAAAATTTATTACACTGCTCAAATTAAGGATAACTATGTGCCAATCTGTGAATTAATCTAGAAAGTGTGCATTAGGTCAGTTTAAAAAAAAAGATAAAAAAAAAACACAAAGCAGAAGAAAACAAATCATCACCTATCTTCAGGTGAAAATTCTCCATCTGAGACATTCCGAGTTAAATATCAGATAAAGCTTGCACAACAGATTGCAATAGCAAATACATTGTAACATGCTTGTATTTCTTCCAAGCTTTTCTTTTTGAATAACCACTAATTAGATGAACATATTCTTTATAATATTATTTGTTTTATTACTAAAGAAGACAGTATAGTTGAAATTATAAGATCTAAAATTAAACTGTTATGCAGTCCAATTTAAACAGATTAAAAAAGGAACAGTATTATATTCGATATCCACCCACGACGAATATACTAAGCAAAAGACAAGAATTGTCATGACATAAATGAGCAACACTTTCCCGAGGTTGAATGTTTTGATTAATTAGCACCAAAATTTATCTTCATAATTTTTCAGTGCTCCGTGTATGAAAATATACATGAATAACAGTATTTAGCATCCCAAATAAAGTGGAGCACAGAAATTATCTTGCTGTTAAATAGCAAGTCACATCACATTTCATACACCAAACAGTTTGTATAATAAGAAGGGAGATTACACGAGGAAAAACACATATACACACATCCCTGAATTTAGCTCAGATGTTGAGCTGTTATGTCAACCAATTATCTGTCCTGAGGGAAAAAGAGCTCTCTAGCCGAGCTTTGGCTCTGAGGCCTGTTATAAATCCTGCAGTGGGTCTTTTAGTCCTCTGGAGAATCTATCACGTCACACCAGAAATGGTTGACAATAATTAGAAAGCTGCTTCGGCCAGTATGGCACTTATTTATAATATCTTCCTAGGCGCTGGGGGAGATAACGCACAGGGAGCCAGGAGAAAGGACAACCACACAATAGCCCCAAAACGGACAGAGACAGGCTAATTATTGTGGCTTCATTATAAGATCTTTTTTTTTTTAACACAGGTCACCTGAGAGTATAATTAATGTGTATTATTGGTATAGTTTTATTTATTTTTAATTTATTTTCCGATGGGGAAGCAATTACATTAAAAATCCATCTCAGACCAAAATATGTTGAGGCAGACATAATAATGTTGGTCAACAACGTTTGTCTAAGAGAGGAAGAGAGCATGATAGAGGTTCATTAGCAGTAAATGTGTTAACGGGAATGCTGTTTGAAAAACGAGCCATAGAGCGGCTTTTAAATACTCAGATTAAAGGATTTATAATGTCAAGTTTAACACAGAAATTATGGATGGTATTATATTGCCATGAGTAATAGCATCTTTAATCTGACTTGGTAAAATGATTTACATTACACTCTGTGCCTGCCCCAATTATAGCGGTATATATCTATGTAATATCTAATCTACATCTACAATATATGTGGCTATATTCTCCAGCATATAAATTTATTGTATAGAGCAATGCAAGATTCCGTAATGCTGCACCATTGCAAACACAAGGACTCACTGAGTGTGCTACTTGCATGCTGTGTGCGATAATAAAATATGTATGTAAAGCGTACATTTGTATTGAGAAGAGCTGTCAGGCCTTGGGAAAAGAGGTTGTCAGGTAGTTAAGCTGTGAGAGTCCACGTGGCACCATCCATGTGAAATGGGATTTCCAAATGTAGCTTTTGCAATGTATTTTGCCAGCCCCAAATATTTAAGGATACAGTCCCTGTTATTTTGGCATCCACAACTGCAGAAATGACCTCCCATGTCAAGGGCAAGTGGACAGTGATGAAATACCTGCATGTTGGCAATTGTTCCAATCCAATGCTTGAAAATAATGGAGGATAGAAAAAAGAAAACACTTTAAAAAAAAGAAGGACAGCAAGTGTGGGGTGGAATGAGCATCTAGGTAAGGATTCATTCAGAATATTTCTCTGTATTAGAGATCATCTCAAGGCTATGACAGAGCTGGGATCACGGTCTAGAGGTGGAAGAGAAACGTAGGCTGTCAAAAAAGCAACAACTGCTGGAAACATGCTTTTCTGGAAACTCAAAGGTAAGACAAGCAATCCAATTATATTATTTTAAACCATTCACGCTTTAGATTTCTTTTCCCATCAAAGAACGATTGGCATCCCTTGCTTTCCATTCAGACAGTATTTTCTGTAAGAAAGTATCTTATGTTTTTCTCAGGGAGCTTCTCCTCTGCTACCCTTAAACTAGTTGACCATTCCAGATCTCAACCTGGAAGGTTTGCTCTAAATTTTTTCTTCATGTAGAGACCCAGATATGGATGTGATGGGACTGCATAAATAGCACCAGAGCTAATTTTGTAGAGAATTTTTATATCAAATATGATTTTTATTTATTTTATTTATTTATTTTATTTATTAGATTTCTATCCCGTCCTATCTCCCAAAATGGGACTCAGGGCGGCGCACAGGAATTTAAAAATCTAAAAATACAAACAATACAAAATTCTACAAAAGTTAAAACTACAATTAAATAATTTAGCCCGTGCTAAAAGACCAATATAAATTTAAAACCCAACTCTAAAAATATCATAACTGTAGCAGCTATGCCAGACCGGCCATATGGAAGAAATATGTTTTCAGTGTCCGGCGGAAGAGGCGAAGGTCGGTGATAGTGCGAAGGTCAGGGGGGAGGTCATTCCAGAGGGCAGGGCCTGCCACAGAGAAGGCTCTTCCCTTGGGCGTCGCCAGCTGGCATTGTCCGGCGGACGGCACCCTAAGGAGGCCGTCCCTGTGGGAGCGGACAGGTCGAATGGAGGTATGTGGTAGTAGGCAGTCCTGCAAGTAACCAGGCCCGCTGCCATTTTCACTGTTCCCCCCCTTTTCCCCCAGAAGCATGGTGAACAGGGGAAGAAAAAGAGTTTGAATGTCCGTCCCAAATAATGCTGTCACCAAATGTCATAACTATCAAAATTAAACAAATTCTTGTCCTGTCCTATCTTTCTGATTCACTTCTCACCGTGTTCATACTTCCTTCTCTTAAGCCCTATCCCTTTATATTTCAGTATTACTGTTTAAGTCTGCAAAAAAATGTGAAACTTGTTAGCATCAAGTTATGTTTTGGAGCCCATGTTAGCCATGATCACAAACTATGACTGGAAGCAAACTATGATTTGCAGTCCCTAATCACTATATGTACAGAGTGTGATTCAGTATTTGAAATGATTAAATGCATCACCGTTTTTCATTCAGGGTAATAAAAATACTCTTGAGTCTCTAGATGTATTTCAATATTTGAGGTTTCCTCAGTTTCTTCCATGTCCTGGGCCCCTGACAACAGAGGTGGGTTCCTACCGGTTCGGACCTGTTTGGCTGAGTAGGTAGTAATTCGTCTGGCCATGCCCCTGAACTGGTTCTATCAGGGACATCGTAGGTACGCCATTTTTCTTCTTCTGTGCATGCACGTGTAGCGCGCCTGAAGTGCATCCCTGAGCGAACTGGCAGTAGAAGAAGCCAGAATCCACCCCTGCCTGACATCATTGAAAAAAAATCATTAATAAAGCATGCAATGAGAACTGATCAATTAATGAGAAAAATCAAGGAAATGTTTACATAAATACCATATATAGTAATGCTCTCTACATGGGGCTTCCCTTGAGGTGCACTCGAAAGCTACAGTTAGTCCAGAATGCAGCCGCGCGGGTGATTACGGGAGCCCCGAGATGCTCCCATATAACACCGATCCTGCGCGAGCTGCACTGGCTTCCTGTGGTCTTTCGGGTGCGCTTCAAGGTTCTGATAACCATCTTTAAAGCACTCCATGGCTCGGGGCCTAGTTATATGCGAGACCGTCTCCTGCCCCATACATCCCTTCGGCCGATCCGCTCCCACAGAGTTGGCCTTCTCAGGGTGCCATCAGCCGGGCAATGCCATCTGGTGACACCCAGGGGAAGAGCCTTCTCTGTGGTGGGCCCTGCCCTTTGGAACGACCTGCCCCCTGAATTACGTATCATCACGGACCTCCGCCTCTTCCGCCAGTGTCTTAAGACACATCTTTTTCAACAAGCCCGCCTAGCCTAACCCTCCCGTTGTTGACCATTTAGATAGTTTTAAATTGGGGATTTTAATTGATTTTAGCATAGGATCATAATTTAATTTAATCTATTTTTAAATTCTATTTATTGTATTGTTTTTTGTATATTTTAAATTCCTGTGCGCCGCCCTGGGTCCTCTGTGGAGAAGGGCGGGATATAAATATGAATAAAAGTAATTTAAAAAAAAGTAAAGATAGATTTAATTAAATTCGTAGAGCCTCCGCATTCCCTTTTCTGATATTGATTTCTCCCGAATCTTGCAAGATCTACAGATAACTATTTTCAGTGCTGTGCAGACGGCGGTAGTTTATCACCATGCAGGAAAGAAAAGCATTTGGGCTGCATTCTTGAAGTTCCACGCAGATTTATGAGCGAGTGCCATCAATTACAAGGTCTGTGGCATTCGTTAGGACTAACGTTTTGAGTTGGGTGATCTCAGAAGAGGGATCACCATGGAACTTGAAAAGTTGTCTTCTCAATAGACAGTTGTGCTTGTGTCGGCAATGAATCACAAGAAGAGGAGATTCAGGGACGCTTGTGAAATTACTGGAGATATTGTTTTGAAGGACATGAGCCAGTATATATCTTAACAGGCTTAAGAGGCACAGCTCTGATGGTTTGTGGGTCTAAGCAAACTCCTGATGTCTTTCTCTCTCTCTCTCTTGCTTCCAGTGATTTAATTTCAAAACACTCTCAGCAAAAGACAAAACAACCTTTGTGCTGTTTCCCAGTCCCTTCATGCTGTGCCGTTAAATGAAGTGGAATGAATGCATAGAAGGAATTTATTTTAGAACTCTGAAATTAAAAAACAACAACAAAGTTTTATTTTTAACAATGACACTGATAAAATTAATGCGGTACAAGTCCAGCACACACACACTCACACACACACATATTTTTGAAAAGAAACGTATCATTCCATATATTTACAAATAGATTTTTTTAGACTGTAAAAATTTTTCAGCAGAACTCAGAATGATTTTTCTTCCTTTCTTTGTTTGAAAATTGTTGTAGATATGTAATCATTGTAGTATGAGAAGTATTTGCTTCAGTTTGACCCTGTGATAATTGTCTTCTGTATTTAAAAAAAGAATTATTTGTCAAATGTAGTGAAAGCTATCCTGAAAAATACTTAGCTGATGGGTAGGACACTGTTTGTGCATTTGTATTTGCATATGAGTGTGTATGAGAGGTTAAACATTTAAAGCATTTATAAACAAACCATGGACAGAAGGAATAAATATAGGTTACATTTTATGTAGCATATTATTCACATACAGATATATAAAAATCTATTATATAAAATATTGTACATAGAGACAAAGATACAAATAGAGACAGAGGAGGAGGTAGACATGTACTTCAGTCCTTTTAAAACTCTCAACATATGATGTTTAGTTTCTATTTCCACAATTTATCCTCTAGTCAAGGTATCTGGACATGATAGAAATAAAACCAGATTGCAGTGCACCTAGATGCCATCAGCACCTAGAGCAGTGGTAGGCAACCTGGTCCCTACCGCCCACTAGTGGGCGTTCCACTTTCATGGTGGGTGGTAGGGGTTTTGTCCCATACTGAAGCACTTTCCTTTTTTTTTAATTTAATTGACTTCCCTACTTTATCAATCACCATTACTGTGGAACCGGTGGGCAGTTAGAAAATTTTACTACTAACAGAGATACAAAAGTGGGCGGTAGGTATAAAAAGGTTGACTACTCCTGACCTAGAGAAAGACTGCTACAGCTGGGATGTGTAGTTCTGATTAATCTAAACCCAACTTCATTGATTGCTTTAATGGCAAAAGTGCCATACTGTATCCATTTTGGAGAATGTGTGAGAAAAAGACTGAAATTGCAGCTAGAAAGAAAATTGCTACTTTTTTGTTTCTGGCCTCAGATGAAAATCCCTCTCCAAGGGATGGATAAGAAGAACTGAAGAGGAGACACATGAATAGAATGACTACAATTCTATTGAATGTAGCCTATAGTGCGGGGGGGACCCATATAAAGGTAAAGATTTACTTTCTGCCAGTCTCACTATTATCTGGGATTCTTGGCTCAGCTTACAATAAATTGGATAAGCACTGAGTTCCTTAGTTAGGAGATTGTGATGGTGGACAAATCCAGTCTCAAAATCCTCCATTACTGTACAGAATTTTTGTAATGGAAAATATCAGTTGCATATCATATATTCAATTCTGCATTAAACTGAAGAGAGTAGAAAATTGTAAATGTAGAACATGGTAGAGAGATGGCCAGCGCATTGCTTAAACCAGTGATGGCTGACCTTTTTGTCATTGCGTGCCGAAAGTGTGCACGTGTGTGATAGCCTGCACCCATAATGCAATGCTCATGTGACACACACACACACCCAAGATTGAACTTGGGTCTTCAATATACAAGCAGATTCTGTGCCAATGTGCCATAGCACTACAACTCTAGAACATCCAGTAATATTTTGGGATCCAATAATATCAAAATGCAGATTTCTTCCTACAGAGTAGTCATGAATGTAGAAATATTCTCAAAAGGCAAAGCCTTCAAAGATAATTTATTTCAATCATGATTAGGCGGAAGAGCTTTTTGGTTGCATACAAATATTTTCTTTTTAGATCCATACTTTTATGGGGGAAATTTATAATGAATAGAGGGGGCTTGGCCACTGGTGAAGTCAACAGTATTAACTTTGAACCAGTAGGGAACATTCATTACTTTATGTTCATTTGTGTAATTCTGTGCTAAGCAAATCAAGCTGTGGTCTATTTTCCCTGTGGTAATTGGGTGGTGCTAAGTTAATGAAAAGCAAGATAGTGGAAGGTGTTGGAGAATATTAATGATAGCTATGCATTTGCATATACGGAATATTTATGTACTGTAATAGTACTTACACTAATGCACTTTACTGAAATGCATACGAGTTACTATATATAGATTGATGTTACTGAACATTGCTAAATAGGGAGAACCTTCAATATATACATTTGCGCCACACATCTGATGTTCAGTCATGCAAGTGAGAACGGGGTGGGGTGGGGGAGTTCCCATCAAATAGTTAAGCCATTTGATACAATACACAACAGATAAGGGGCAGGTTCCAGAGATTCTAGCCTGTAAGAGCATAACAGAGTAATGGTGACGGTACAGTAATGTCACAACACAAATTCCACTCTTGCATATCGCATCCTCAGATGCAAATAATGGGATTTGTATTGTGATGTCATGACTCATGTTTTATCCTTTGTCCCCTCTTGTTCCTCTTTACTCCTTAGATGCTTAAGGAAGGAAGAGTCATCACTCTGCCAAGGGTGGTTTCTACCATTAAGTTGCAGCTTTTATTTAAGACTTAAAGGTTGAAGAAAAACTGGATTTCTACCTCTTAGCTTTTGAATCAAAATAAGTTGCCATACTTCTACTGCAAATATTGGTAAGGTCCCGTTCATATTACATCCATTTGTTATTATATTATATTTTATATTTCCACTGTACACTTCCAGTAGACATGTAGAACATTTATAGCAATAGCAACAGCACTTAGACTTATATACCACTTCATGGTGCTTTTACAGCCCTTTCTAAGTGGTTTACAGAGTCAGCATATTGCCCCCAACAATCTGGGTCCTCATTTTACCCACTTCGGAAGGATGGAAGGCTGAGTCAACCTTGAGCCGGTGAGATTTGAACTGCTGAACTGCAGCTAACAGTCAACTGAAGTAGCCTAACCATTGCGCCACCTGGGCTCTTCTTTGTCTTTGAAGGACTGGTCCCTAAGGATAGTCTTGAGCTAATTTTTATTTGGAGAAGTTCTAGTGGTGGTAGAGGTGAGAAGAGTTGTTTAGGAACTTAATTTCTTTGTCCTGGCCATATTAAAAGCAACTTAAACCACGCTTATGTATTCACTTCCAGACTACATTATAGAAATATAATTTATGTTGCAGCTAAATGGAAGCACAAAATGCCGCTGCGCAGAAGAGATCTGGAACCTGCTTTGCAAAATTTTGCACCATTTATCTTAGCTGCCTAGATACTTCTGAACTCAGTACATACATTTTAATTTACACCCATGGTTTGTATACAGGAAGTCTCAGTCCTTATATAATAATATTCACTTCTTCTAAGAACTACTACACAATGAAGCACATACTAAGTGTCCATTCTGTGCAATACCATTCCTCTCCACTTAGATCTCAGCAGCAGTCATTTCAACAAATCTTTGAACTTTAAAACCAGTCTTTTGTGGGCAGCTTTTGGCAAACATGAAAATAATTCCTAAGTACATATGCTTAGCTCACTTGTTTGTTTTAGCCTTTCTTTCTCCACAATTAATATCAGGATTTAGCGTTGTACTGTAAAACATGCCAATTAGAAAAGGCATGAACATAAAGAGTGGATTATAAATTTTTAAAAACATTTATCAAGACTGGCTTGCAAATATTCAATATTTTCTGTTCCAATGCGCTGAATGATGCTTATTTATAGATTCATGGTTTACAACCATTCTTTACACGGTAAGTGCTCTTTCAAGGTATGTTCAAGTTTTCAGAAATTGTTATCTTCAGCAGCATAAGAATTAACAAAATAAAAATCCAACTGAAACAATCATATATCTCCTTAACATTAAATACCATACAATTGAAATAATGTAGATTTGGGCTTGGGAATGGAGAAAGAATGATCAAACTATTAAGTAGGGAGTTTCAAAAAAAATTATTTAATCCTGAGACAGAGGAAAATGTGAGAAAAAAAGGGCTCAAGATTATCCTGCCTTGATTTTATTTGGTATAAGATGGGGCCGAGATAAATTCTCAAAGGCCTTCAAGATTCTCTTGTTGTAATTCATAACAATGAAGAACACTCCAGGATCCCCACTGGGTCTGTTTTTTGACCTGACCTACCTCAAAGAAGTGACAACAACTAAAGCTTAAATAGTAATTAACAAAAAATAATAACAATTCTGCCCAAAATAAACATGTTTTTGGAATACATTCTTTTTAATGAAAAAAAGTCTTCGGAAAATTACTTTTTCTTCTGTATGTTAAGAAAAGAACTCATAAAAATACATTATTTGGGTGTTACAAGGCTTTGAAAAAATACTATTAGAAAAAGTTAATCTAGAGAAACATTTTCTAAAAGGTATATCAATTTTCTTGCTCAATTCTTTTGTCTTTTCACCAACCTCGCAATCTGAACTAGAAATGGCCTGAATAAATTTTCCACATGAAAACTTCACCTACTCACCTGAACCTTAGAAATATCATATCATGTTCAGTAAATATTTCCTTTATTTCTTCGCTTATTAGCTAGGATATTTGGCTATTTAGACTGTACTTCTAAATGGTATTACAGGACAAGCTTGCATTTGCTAGTATTAAGTTGTCATTTTCCTTTCTTTTGCTTTTTTTATTGCTGTAAATTTACCTGAGGAAAGATGAGTTAAAAATACTTACATTTGTTTACCTTCTTGAAGCTTTCCGATAAAGTTTACTTTTATTGTCAGTGAAAAAAAACCCTCATTCAATATAAATATCAAACTCAATGTACAGATTTGACCCTCTGCAACTCCTGTTTCTTTATGGTATTTTTTACTGAAACTGTAAAAAGAGAGAGGGGGGGAAGGAGGGAGCGAGGGAGAGGAGGAAAATAGAAGGGAGATCAATTAAGTACAGCGATCACAAACCTAATAACTACAGCAAAAATGAAGTGATGGGGTTCATTTTCTCCCTTAAACAAACAATGCGTGTTCATTAATTTTTCAGAACACAAATAATGTTATTTGTGAGCAAAACGCATCGAAGGGCAATCTTCCTTTTAAATGGCTTTCCCAGGGCCAAATAATTGAAGAAACCTTCCCAAGAGAGAAGGGGATATTCCACTTGTTCAAATCATTTAAACCATGCTTGATAAAACACATTCCTGCCAACGTTGCTGCGCTAGCACGGAGAATGGCATTGGCATGACATAACAAGCCAGTTCCTCCTCTTTTATAAGCTCACTTTTCTTTTTTAGGGCCGTGCGGCTTTACGCGGGCCTTTATTTCATCCTGCAAAGAGGGGGTGGCGAGCCTTTGATTCGCCAAATCCGTACATGCACCCAGACGCACACACGCTTCCACACAATCGTATGAAAAGATCCACCATTCCAAACTGCTGACATCTCTAACAATCGCTGCGAAGGAGAAGCAATCCAGTCCCTCTTCCATTCTACGGTGGTTTCCTAGGTAACCAGCACAGAGCCACTGAAATGGACTTCAGAAGAGTGGGAAGGCAGGAAGTGGCAACCTATTCCACTTTTCAACCCCCCTCCCCCCTTCGCCCCCCCCCCACCTCTCCCTTCCCATGGTTGTATTTTAAGTCCAGGGATAATCAACCTTAGCGAGAGAAGGAGGGAAAAGCGTTAGCATGGTTGCAAAAGGAAAAAGGACAGCACAGCTTAGATACTTCACATGCAGTTGGCTTGCTCTTCGGTTGTTGCAGGTGAGTGTCTTTTCCTTGGAAAGAGAGGATGCAAAGAAACCATTGCTTGGCCTAGGTAGATAACCAGGGGGAGTGAACCTGTGCTGCACCATCAGGCTCCCGGCTTGCTGGCTCTCTGTAGAAAGCAGCTTCCTGGAAGGATTAGGCCTTGGATTGTGGGCCCCTAACTAAGATCTTTGGCTCAAGAACCCACCTCTTTCCTTAATGTTAGGATTAGATATAGGGATCCTCCCCCCCCCCATAAAAGTAAAGGATGCTCCTGAAAACAAGTTCAAATTTGAAACCAATTCAGAAGGATTAAAAAATGTTTATGTTTACAATTTTGCACTGTAAAGAAAAGTTCAAGAGAATAAAGAATTAAATTAAATGCATCTAAAGGGCAGCTTTCCCTGAACAAAAGACTGTCCTTTATAATAAAAGATGTATGGTCATGTATGGACTCATTGGAGAAGAGCCTAATGCTGGGTGTTGTAACTTCGGTCAATAAGTGGGTCCACGTCAGGTTTGCTCAGAAACATAGCTTTTATTAGCTAGGCACAGCTTACAGAAAAAGATAGGTTCAGTAAAAGAAATAGGCGGTAGACAGGGGCTCCCGCGCTTTGACAGCTCTTTATATTTGGAGCTGTCAAAGGGGGAGCCAATCAGGCTGCAGCAAGGGCCAGGCGCGCCTCAGCCAATCAGGCGCGCCTGTCAGTTGGCTGCCTTGCTACAGCCTGTTGCCAAGGCTCCAAGAGGCAGCCTGGAAGACCTGCGGCCGGTCGTAAGTCGAGACCGGTCGCAGGTCGAGGACACAACACTCCTTTCCCCCCTCCCTCTGCGCGTGCGCGAAAACTGTCCATCAAGAAGTGGAGCATGCGCAGTCTGTTCTAATCGCTCCAGAGTCACTACGGCAGCAGAAGGAGAAGGACGTGCCCGTTGAAGCTCCTCCCTTCGGGGTGTAGCTCCGGGCGTTGGCGTTGGAGGGCCTTCCCGAAGAGGCGGGGTCGTCAGGAGTGGTGAGCCGGGCGAGGAGGCGTGGTCATCGGAGTGGGGGCCTGGTCTCCTGATCGGCTTGAGTCAGGCCGATGATGGTAGCCGGAGGGCGGGAGCAGGACAGGCCTGACAGGGAGGTGGCAGGGAGGCCTGGCTGGTGGAGGCCCTTTGCGGATCTCACGGCGTGGTGGCTGAAGCTGCTACTGCGGTTGCAGGCGGTGGCCTGGCGTCTCGGGGTTCTTCGTTTCGTTGGTGGCGGCGGCTGGGATTGCCGGTTGTCCGGAATCCGCCGCGGAGTCCATTGGGTGGCCGGCGCTGGTGCCGGTGGCCCCTTTGGCCGCAGCGGCGACCGATGGGGCCCTGAACGGGTAATCGCCCCGGGGAAAGGCTTTCCCCACGGTAGGGGGTCGAGGTCTCGGCCGTCTCGCAGGCCCTGATCGAGCTTCCTGGCCTGGTCGTCGTGGGCCGGCAGGAAGGTGCTTGAGGTGGCCCGTGGTGAGGCCCAGCGGCAGGTAGTCGAGCGTCCTGGCCCGTGGGGAGGCCCAGGTTGCGGTGTCCCGCGGCTCGGCCGCCGCAGTTTGAGAGGTCGTCGAGCGTCCTGGCCCGGTCGTCGTTGGCCGGCAGGAAGAGCTCGAGGTTGAGCGTCCTCGCCTGGTCGTCGTTGGCCGGCAGGAAAGTGCTCGAGGTTGAGCGTCCTGGCCCGGTCGTCGTTGGCCGGCAGGAAAACGCTCGAGGTGGCCCGTGGGGAGGCCCTGGTTTCCGTGGCCGCGTCGATGGGCCGAGCGGAGGAAACGATCCGGTTGATCGTACCGCAACGAAACAGGGAGGGTAAAAAATCTTTCCGCTGTTTCTCGATGAGCGCTGCCTGATCCCACCCTCGTCGCCAGTGTTGTAACTTCGGTCAATAAGTGGGTCCACGTCAGGTTTGCTCAGAAACATAGCTTTTATTAGCTAGGCACAGCTTACAGAAAAAGATAGGTTCAGTAAAAGAAATAGGCGGTAGACAGGGGCTCCCGCGCTTTGACAGCTCTTTATATTTGGAGCTGTCAAAGGGGGAGCCAATCAGGCTGCAGCAAGGGCCAGGCGCGCCTCAGCCAATCAGGCGCGCCTGTCAGTTGGCTGCCTTGCTACAGCCTGTTGCCAAGGCTCCAAGAGGCAGCCTGGAAGACCTGCGGCCGGTCGTAAGTCGAGACCGGTCGCAGGTCGAGGACACAACACTGGGAATGACTGAAGACAAAAAATAAAAAAGAATGGGATGACAGAGAATGAGGTGGCTGGATGGAGTCACTGAAGCAGTTGGTGAGAGCTTAAATGGGTTCTAGAGGATGGTAGAGGACAGGAAGGTCTGGAGGAACGTTGTCCATGGGGTTGCAATGGGTCAGACACGACTTCACAACTAACAGCAACAATGGTCATGTTGCTTAAAGCAACTCTGCCCTCAGACCAGAACCTCACCTCTAAGGGGGATCCCAGCAACAGGGTTATTGTCAAGCAGGCTTCTTGTTAGCCATCACAAAAGTCTTTGTGCTGATTGTACCCTACTCTGATAACTTCATGGACCTGTGACTCTCCAGGGAGGGCAGCATGGGCTCAAAATCATCACTACTCATCTGTCACGGCTAACTATGTATGAAAAGATTCTTCCAGAAAATGGGGTAGAGAAGGGCCTGGGAAATGGCCTGCAGCAATCATTGAAGGGGCAGAAATGGCATGGGTGGGTGGGGGGCATTGTTGAGGAACAGACACACACACACACACACACACACACACACAAATATCAAGGTGACCGCAATGGTGCCTCCTCCATCCAGAAGGTCCTGCTTTTTAATGCTAAACCAATTGCTGGTAAAGCATTTATTATTCACGATTTCATCTTGGATGAAAATGCTGACCTGGCATGTGTCACCGAGACCTGCTGACAGAACACCAGTGTGTTAATCTCTTCCAGATTTTTCTGCCAGGCTGTACTGTGCTACAGCAGGATAGAACCAGAGGGTGGGGAAGTGGAGTGGCCATGAAATTTCATCTTGCTGCACGAATGCTTCCTACAGCAGCCTGACAATTTTGAGCACCTGCTGCTAAGGTCAGATGGTCAGAACAGTGTAGCATACTATTACTGAACTGTCCACTTCACTCCTGTTCCTGAAGAAGTTTGGATGATCTTGCATGTGGTATCGGACTGACCCCCATCCTGAGGAGTGTAGCCTCTACTACACAGAATGCTCGCTCAGCGATGAGTGTTTCTTTTCCAATGATGGCCATGAACATGTTCTGTTCAGTATCTGGTGCCAGGCGTGCAACATGGCACATGCTGGATTTCATTTTCTAATTGGTGGAGTTGATTACCTAGAGATGGAAAAGCTTATTTTATCCTTATTTGTAGATATTTTTCCTAGTCAATTTTAGACTGATGCATGGTATAAAATGATTGAATTCAGTTGCTGTGGCCTAGAGGTCGAGCGCTCGCCTTCCAATCAGGAGGTTGTGAGTTCAATCCTAGGTAGAGGCAGATGTAGGGTCTCCTACTTGGGCAGGGGGTTGGACTAGATGACCTGCAAGATCCCTTCCAAATACCTGATGGAGCCAAAAATATCCCTGAATACTCTTTGGAAATGTTGTTCCTATTGTTTTCAATGGAATCATCTTTAGTTAATTTATGGAATATGACTCAGGTGATTGAGGTGATACTGTTTTTAAGTATCTCTTTCCTTTTGTCAAGATCAGCTCTTTGGTTTACTAGTGAACTGAAAATGATGGACCTGGTCCTGGTGGGATATAACTAAAGTGTAATTGAAGGAATTCACAGAGCAAACCACATAGTGTAAGACGGAGCCTACCTGAAGGTCTGCATAAACTCCTAGTCTACCGCAAAGGGTGCAGCCAGGAGTACTTAGCTTTTCTACCTCCATTGCACCATCACAGAAGAGGCTGACACCACCATGCTGCGTGGTGTTTTCTCTGCCAAAACGTTGGAAGGAGGAAGACAGACTAATTGGTTGCGTGCTATGAATAAATTGTATAGCTTTTTGTGCATGAAGTCATTCACAACTGTCTTGGCTTGAATTCCAGAGTTCAGGCAGGTCAATCTCTGCATCTTCTCATTCTACTATTTTGGATTCTTTGCAATGTGTAGATCTCAAGAATGTGAAGAGCGTGCGGGTTCAGATGAGGGCTGCATCTTTTGTGCTTGGTACCTTGAACCAGCTCAAATCAGCCAGGATGGAAGTGACTCCTGGCTAAGGGAGGTGATCAATGTCTCCTGGAAGGAGGTGCCTAAACAATGTCTGTTTGTATGTTTTTAAATTTGTTATGGCCACCCGCTCCAAAACTATTCGGAACCTTAATGAATAAATCTTTCCTTCTCCCGAATTATAGGCCACTCTCAAATATTCATTTCTGGGTGTACAATTATAGGCCAATTTTAAATATTCCATTTCGGAAGAAAAAGAAAGGGGTAATTTGGCAGTTTCAGGCATGCCTGAAAAACTGGAGTGTTTGGGATCCAATTTCAATGAGGCTTTCAGCTGAGATATTATTCAGATTCTGTTTAAATTGCCTTGCAGGATATTTTATGCTGAATACTGGATGAGGGGCATAAGACCTTACTATTTTCCTAGATTTCTTGTTGGTAATGAACATATGTATCCTTCTGGACAGTATTGACCACTGGAGGCAGATATTACAATGGTTTTAGACCTTCTTGTTGGGCCATGTCCAGAAGATATTGCTAGGGAATATCATATGTAAGGATTTTTTTTTTTTAGCATTCCTTGCAATTCAGTTCCAGGGAAATAATCAGTACACCTGAAAATCAGCAATGAATAGATAAGAAAATGCAAGCTGAAATTAAAAGAGAAGCCCAGAATAAAACAGGAGACTGCTAAATAGGAAACTGGATCCAAATACAGATATAAAACCTGCTTTGGATGGGTTTACATTTCTTCTCCCCCCCAAAGATTCAGTTTATAAGTTGGGAGTTTTCATTGATCCTCAGCTGTTATTGGATTCACAGCTGAGGCCTATAGTGAAGAGAGCCTCCTCAAAATTATGTTTGGTGCATGAACTCAATTGCTTCCCGAGCCAGATTTGGTAAAGCTTAACATCCTGTTTCAATTACAGCAATAAGCTCCTTGAAAAACATCTTCAAGAAGTACCTGGAAGGTGAAAATTGTACAAAATGGGAGAGTTGAGCTGTTAACTAGTAGAGGACTCAGGAACACATGATAGCTGCATTAAAAGATCTGCGCTAGCTGCAAGTTGCTTACTGGATACAGTTTTGTTATTGACTTTTAATGCCTTAACATCTTAGGATTTCATTAGGTAAGGATTAGCTTCTCTAAATCTGCGTCAGAAGCCCTTTTCAAATGGTCCCCATGGTCCTTTCATGAAATTTTTCAGATTTTGCTTTTGTGTTTGCGTTTTGTTACCTATGTCAGAACTAAAAAATGCAATTCAATTAAAGTAAGCAAGTAAGTTTGCACTCATGTCAGTGGCACCCAGGCGCCTCTGGGTTGCAAGGATTGACTGGTGACATCACTGTCACCTGGAAGATCACAGGTGAGAGCTACTTTCATGTCCCCAGAAGTAACTGGAGTGAAGGATGGGAGCTCACCCCACCCCACAGCAGCATTTGGGTCTTGAACATGAGATTGCTGCTTGTCGAACTAGCATCCTAACCACACGAGCCACCATAGTAGGTAAGTAAGCCAGGACCAGGGAATGTACAGAAACCTAGTCATTAAATAGGCTGTGTAATTACAGTCCAAGGAACTATTAACCAGGGAGATAAGTAAGCCCATCTCCAAATTACTTATTTGTATATTGTGTTCATGAGTCAGCTATACAATGCTTTCAGTTGGAACATTGCTAAACTGTATTTCTCCTTTACAAAAGAGCATAATTTCCAAGGGCTATAGATGTTTTGAAACTTTGTGTCCCTGATTCACTTTAAAGTGAATTCTGCTTACTGATGTGATTTTACCTGTGAGGTATGAGAGATGGCTAAAGATAGATTTGCCACCAAATTCCAGACAATGATAGAACATAAGGTCTACTAAGATAATACGGTTACTGAAGAAGCTTAGCACTTATGTCATCAGTACAACTTCAGTTTAAGGAGAACAAATTAAAATAGTTGGTATGAAGTTGGGAAAGGAATGGGGGAGTAGACAGTACAGTCAAATCATATGGTTCCAGAAATTTTGGTCCATAGATGTTTACTAAAGAAAATGTTACAGGGTCCCAAAAGTAAACACCAGTGAAGTAAGTAGGAAACCTTAGATCAGTGGTAGTCAACCTGGGTCCCTACCTCCCACTAGTGGGCATTCCAGCTTTTATGGTGGGCGGTAAGGGTTTTGTCTGATACTGAAGCACTTTTCTTTAAAAAAAAATTAATTGACTTAAAAAAAAATTCATAGCATTATTTAAAAACATTTTCATTAGGTTTTCATAAAATCACCATTACTGTGAAACCGGTGGGCGGTTAGAAAATTTTACTACTAACAGAGATACAAAAGTGGGCGATAGGTATAAAAAGTTTTGACTACCCCTGCCTTAGATGATATCACAATCTTATTCTTCTGGATTCTGGGAATAAGGTAGGAATTTCAAGGAGGAAATGAAGTATTGCCCTTAGTTTTGTTCCTGGATGAACCGATTAATACCAGGCATTCCAATATAGTTGGGATTAATCAATCCATCCAGGAACTCATAAAGACAAACTCATACTCCCATTGAAGTCTGTGTATTCTGTTTAAGAAGTCCAAATGTTCTTCCGATGGTTGCTTAACTACAAGGACCCTGTGTTGGAAGCAGGGCAAGCAGTTTGAGTCCTCAAATGTTGTTGGAATTTCCAAACTTGTTGCATTTGCATGGAGGGGAAAAAAGGTGAGGCATAAGATGGTTCAGAGAAGGAAAAAGAAGAAAGGGGAGCAAACAATCTGAAATCATGTTCAAATCTGCCTACCATATTTTTCAGAGTATAAGATGCACTTTCCCCCTCTCCCCAAAAAAGAGGGTGAAAAGCTGGGTGCACCTTATACACTGAATACAGCATTTTTGGCCCCCCAAAACTACACACCCTTCACAAAAATGTACATGCAGAGGGTTTGGGAGTCCTGCAAAGTACTCCTAGAGGCTGGAATGGGCAGAAATGAGCAAAAAATGGGACACTGTTTGCTTGTTTCCCCTCTCAGCCCCCAGGAGCATTTCTACAAGCCTCCTAAAAGCTATGCATGCCCTTTTTTGGCAAAGATTGGGCCTGTTTGTGTGAAAAATGGCTGTTTCTCCCCCCCCCCAGCCCCCAGGAGCACTTTACAGGCCTCTCAAACTTGCTGCATGCTCTGTTTTTCACAAAAAATGAGGCGTGCAGAGGGTTTGGGAGGCCTGCAGAGTGCAAAGCCTTTTTTTTTTAATGTACCTCTCCAAAAATCTTGGTGCGTCTTATACTCTGGTGCGTTTTATACTCTGAAAAATACTGTAATCATATTATCGGGACTGTGCACTTACAGCTCTCTTTTTGAAAGCTGGAACTACATATACTGATGGCACATCCCTGGAAGATGGGGGGGGGGGGATTCAATGATTGTTGGGTTTTAAGGAATGTTCTGTACATGTAGCCCCAGTTCCTAGCAGACATGAACAAGTGAGGGTTGAAGTTCATTTTATGATAAACCCTGTGCCTCATTCATTGGGCACATGCCTCATTGTACTTAATGGTCATGTGATTTTATTTTATTTTTAAATAAAAGACAGCAAAAAGAGGAGCATATGCCAAGCCCATGTGTTCCATTTTTATACATTTATACATGCACATGCTACAGCACATCACAAACTAAAGCAAAGTACTTTCTGGCTTCTGCTTCTCTCCTAGCTGGACGCTGCATTTTCCTGTTGTAATACAACCATCTAAAAGACAGTCACACACAGAAAATCTCTGCACTGTCAGCTGCTGTCTACTTCTCAGTGTGCTCTTTAGAATATAAAGAGGCTGAAGGGCTGTAAGTGTCCACTGACCATTATATGAAAGCCAGTTTGATGTAGTAATGGTTAAAGACACCAGGCTAGGAACCACAAGATGGTGAGTCCTTGTCAATGGTGGGTTTCAAATTTTTTTAGAACCTCTTCTGTAGGTGTGGCCTGCTTTGTGGGAGTGGCTTGCCAGCCATGTGACCAGGTGGGAGAGGCTTGCCAGCCATGTGACCGAGTGGGAGTGACTTGGCAGTCATGTGACAGGGTGGGCATGGCCAACTTGTAAAATGTGGTGAAACTCACTTAACAACACTCTTGCTTAGCAACCAAAATATTGGCTCAGAAACTCTGGCATTTGAAGCACGCAAGTCTTAAAGCTGTCAAGTTACAAGACCCTTGCAGCCCTAACCCTTTAGAAAAAAAAACCCCAGGGGTGTTCAAACTTGACAGCTTTAAGACTTGTGGACTTCAACTCTCAAAATTCCTCCTCTCACTCTTCATCTTGATGATGTGCAAACAGGTGGGGGGAGGGAGCTGAACCGGTTCTAAACGGCGCTGTAGATTTGTGGAAGCTCTTCTATACAAGAGGTTAGAACTGGCAGGAACCCACCCCTGGTCCTTGTCCTCTCTTAGGAATGAAAGTTACCTCAGTGACTTTGGGCCACTCTCAGCCTTAGGAGGTCCAAGGCAAAGGCAAACTGCCCCCCCCCCCAATTTTGCCAAGAAAACTTCAGAGTCTTAATACAGGTAGTCACCAAGAGTCAGCTTTGATTTAAAAACATTAAAAAAAAAGAAGTGATGTGTGTGAGCTGGGACGGGGAGTGAGAGCATGTTGCACAAGCATGGAAGTCTTTAATGAAATTCTACTAATGAAATTCTACTGTTTGGCTCACACACCAAACACACAACAGTGCCTATTTGAGGGGTCCAGTGGAAGTGGTCCTCCTTGCATGCTCTGGCCACACTCTAGACGTATGAACGAATGGAGGCAAAGCTGATTTGCAATCTTGCTAAACATCCACAACAAAGAACATCATCTTTCCAAAGACTTGGGAGGGAAGACGGCCTCCATGGTCATCAGGAAATGGGATATATGCATATAATTAGACATTCCTCTAGCCAACTATAGAGCAAATGTTGTGTATGGTATGGAAAATTGTTTCACTCCTTTTTTGATTGTTGTAAAGGACAGGGAAATGAAAAGGAAAGAGAAGAGAGGTGGAAGTTTCTTCATGTCTTCTACCATAAAGCCTGATGGACTTGGGGCATAGCTGCAATGAAACCTTAAACGGCTGCTGTCTTCTACTTGGGTCATCTTGAGTTTAAGCTGGCATAAGAAAATCATGTCAAAATTGAAACACGTCAGTAACACTTGCAAGGTAATCAATCTGGACCTTGTCCTTCCATTGCTGCTGTAATGTCCCACCTTTCTTCCCCAATAAAAGGATTGCCCATTGTTTTCCCCTTTTTTGGGTAGGGGGGGATAAATATTTTTATTGTTTTATATCACAAATTTCATTGCTGTATTGAACAGTGTATTTTCTAGGTGTCCAAAGTGTTAAAATATAAACATCATCATAATCATGTACATATAAACATGTGCGATCTTATCAATTGTTATTGAAAAGTATACTATCTTCCATTATATCAATTATATAACCATCAAAATATTTACTAATCAGTTTTTGTTTCTCATATAGTCCATATTTCACATAAATCCACTCATCTAACATCCGTATCTGGCAACTAACCATTTGTAGAAAAGTTCCCATGTTATAAAATATTCCTAATCTTTTTCTTTGATTTTTAGGGTTAACCTATCCATTTCTACACATTCCGTAATTGTTTTGATTATATATCATCTGTAGGGGTTTCTACATTTTTCCAGTATTGTGCATATATAATCCTGCCTGCAGTTAGAATATGTAGAATTAAATATGTGTTACCTTTATTATAGTTTCCATTGTTTTCCTGTTGTGGGCATGTGCACTTGTGTGTGTGTGTGTGTGTGTATACACATGTACATACAGTTCAAACTATATTAAATTTATATATCTGCAAAGCTATAGCATCAAAGTCTCTGATTATTTTTAAAAATAGTTATAGAATGTTTACTAGCCAGCTCCACATGATAAGATAGATGGATAGATAGATAGATAGATAGATAGATAGATAGATAGATAGATAGATAGATAGATAGATAGATAGATAGATAGATAGATAGATAGATAGATAGATAGATAGATACAAAGATAGATAGATAATGATTTGCTTCTGCCATCCTAGTTTCTGGCAGTAGAGGGCACTTAGAATATAGTGAAAGCACAAGAAATGTGTAATAACTTCCCCCAAACAGATGTTCGTCTCTATAGGAGATGTGCTGCTGTCAAGCTTGCATTTCTATCATCCAAAGAATATTAATGTTAAAATTTCAGGGCTTTTAGCATTGATTGATTGTTGCTATTTCTAAACCCCACACTGAATAAGTAGTTTTTTGTTTTGTTTTGTTTAGTTCTAGCAATATGAAAATAGCTATAAGGGTATAAAATCCCAATTCAAATAAATGTGCCATTAGAGATGATTTGTCCCTTCCAATCCTTAAAGAAAAGACAGACGGGATCATCAGCCAACTTGGTAAATAGTTTTCCAAAAGAATATAAACACAGTGATGAGCAATTGTTAATATATTAATCACTGTCTTTCTTTCGCTAATGCTGTTTTTTTCTCTCTCATGTGTACTCGATGCCTCTTATTAAACTGAAACACACTTTCCCTTTACTCACGTATGATTTAGAACAATGGGCAGTGGATCTTCTTTCCTTCAGCTCCCGAAGAAGACACAAGGTGATAAACAGAATGGCCACAACATTAGACAGTGGTAAAAATCTGCAACCAATCCACCAGTGTCTCTAACCTGATTGCCCCATATGTAGATTGCCCTCTGCTTCTCTTCTGCAGTCATGAGGCATTCATCTGGTCCCACGTACCAAATTAATCAATTCCATTGATCAGAATTTCATTCACAAGTAGCTAAGCAGTTTTGGGCCCCTTAAATAGGGAGTGTAGGCTAGACTGGAAAACTTGGGGTGGGGGGGATCTCAGAAGTAGACAATGGCAAGCCACCTCTTTATTGTTGCTAAGAAAGCTTCTATGGAGCTGCTGAGCTGAGGAAAACTTCACCATCATGATTTAAAAGGACTTGTCTCCTGCTGCTAATGTGGACGAAAGGGTGGGATTAGCTTTTTTTTGTTCACTTAGATTTTTTTGGCGGGGGGAGGTGTGATATTAAAGATGGGAACAACAATAGCTTGTCTCCTAAATGCCCCCTACTCCTATTCTCATTTTTGCTTTTTTTTGTCTACAGACTGTGCCACCAAAATCCAGTCTTTTTGTTGCCAACGTAGATGATATTACCCAAAGTCTATTACCCAAAAAAGGCCATGAACTCCCAAATATTCCCCAATACAGCTACACACACCCCTGAAAAAAATGTCTAATTAAATTTAGAAACAATAATTATGCTTACTAGAGGTTAAGCGTACATAGGATGGTTCATTTCGCACTGAATCTTTAAACTGGGATTGTTCAAATATTTAACAATATTCAACTGAATTTAATTTCATTACAGTATTGACATGTAGGTTAAATATTAGATTCATTTAGCCCCTGCGTCACTTTATAGCTTGATATTGTCGTCTAAAATAATAGTTTATTTACAGAAAATAGAATCTGTCATCGAGGTAACAAAAAGCATCTATTTGTTTATTTGGAAACAAAGTGTTTGCCCTGTTGAAATTTGATTTAGCTTTTAGAAAGGAATGGTGGATATTCAAGCTCCATTTCTTTTGCTAAACCTCTTTTTTAATCAGCTAATGGCAGAGTAATAAATTAAAACCATTAAATGACAAAAGGTGTCTGCTTTATTCATCATCTATTTCTATGCACTTTATGAGTAATCTGCAGTTTGTAAACTTTACTAATATGCCCATATGTCAGTGAATTATAGGGATATTGGAAGGGTTCCTGCGGCTGCTGATGTCTGACTCTCTCAGAGCAGGAGTGGGTGGCAAGCAAGCCATTATAATGGGAAGAGAAGTTTTCAATGTGAAAATCTCAAAACACCCATGACCCCACATTCTGTTAGGAATGTCCTTTAAGAGGATCCCGAGGGTGATCAGTAACCAGCTTTCATTTAGAACAGGGGTGTCAAACTCGCATCGTCACAGCAGCGTCATGGGACATATTATGACTCCCCTCCCTTTGCTACACTGGGTGTGGGCGTGGCCAGGATGTGACGCTTCCAGCCCACAGGTCTGATTTAGAAGATCTCTGGTCAGTGGTGGGTTCCTCTCCCCATCGCTACTGGTACGCTGTGCACGGGGCAGGATGTCTTGTCACTCCACCATCCCTGTGACACACAGCTACTTGTTGGAGGTCGCGCAGGTGCCGCACACTGTGCGCGCATACACAATTGGCTGGTTGCTTTAAAAACAGGTATAGAATGCGGGTGAGTAACGAGCCATGGTACCGGTATGGTGGCAACTGCTCCCGGATACTACCGGTACAACTGTACTGGGCCATACCGGCCAGAACCTATCACTGTCTGGCACAATGGGGGAAATGGACAGGTCTTAAATGAGCAATTTTTGTTTAATGAGACTTTACTACTGTTATTATCAACTCAATTCATATTGCTATACTGATAATGGTATTATAACAATTGCCTCTGTCAGATGATGGGATGAGTAGATGTTTACCAAAAACATCTACCGTCTTCTAAGTTAAGATTTGTTTTTTAAAAACCCAACTACCTAAGTAACTTGTTGGTTAGGGTTAGGGTGACCCTCAGGCTAAAATCTTTTTTCTTTTACTCCACAGTGTATAACACTTTTCAAACCAAGGGTTTATATTAGCCCTTTGAACACGTTACTTGGGATTGCATTCAGAAAGAAAGAATAAATAGCAAGGGCCAGATCAGCAGACAAAATTGATTAGAGATAATGTTATAATTTAAATTAATTGAATGAAGTTAAAGGATTATGTGCAAAGCATTTAATAATATGTGTCTTCAATCTTATTAAAGCTTTAAATTCAGCTGCAACTTTTGCATGGGGTTTGGCTCTGATTACTGTAGCAAAACCTCAAGTTGGCTCCTTTGTTTCAGTATATACTGTCACATCTTGCAGAAGTTATAGAATAACAGAGTTGGAAGGGACCTTGGAGGTCTTCTAGTCCAACCCCCTACCTAGATAGGAAACCCTACACCACTTCAGACAAATGGTTATCCAATCTCTTCTTTAAAAATTCAAGTGTTGGAGCATTTACAACTTCTGGAGGCAAGCTGTTTCACTGATTAATTGCTCTCACAAAATTTCTTCTTAGTTCTAAGTTGCTTCTCTCCTTGATTAGTTTTCACCCATTGCTTCTTGTCCTGCTCTCAGGTGCTTTGGAGACTAGCTTGATTTCCTCTTCTTTGTGGCAGCCCCTGAAATATCAGAACACTGCTATTATGTCACTCATAGTCCTTCTTTTCATCAAACTAGACATACCCAATTCCAGCAACCATGCTTCATATGTTTTATCATCAAGTCCCCTAATCATCTTCGTTGCTCTTCTCTACACTCTTTCTAGAGCCTCAGTATGATCTGTTGTATTTTTCTCTGTAAAGTATTGAAGAGAGTTATGTGGAATTGAAATCGGACATTATATTTGTTCCCAATTTAATACAGAATACTGGGATTTTTATATTGCATTGTTCTGTAATGTAATTTATTACACACACACTCGTGTGTATATGTATGTATGTATGTGTATACACACACACACATACACATATATATGTTGCATTTGTGCTGATAAATAATACACACACACACACACACACAATCACACGTATAACACATTTGAAATTATTGGAATTTATTTTCAGTATCAGTAATTATTTAGTCAATTACCAGCAAGATTTAAAAACAAAAATAGAATGTAGCAAAGAATAAACTGGCAAGTAATAATCACAAAAATAACAATATAAATGACATAGCAATATTGCATTCACTCTATTACTACACTGTTACCCAGATAATAGAAATATAAAACATTAATCAGAATAAAATAAAAACTGCATAGCCCATAACAAATTAATAATTAAACTATATAAAACCAGAAGTAACATTTAAGCAAAGGTGATTATATCTTTAACCAATTTGTCTTGCTTTCATTGTGGTATCACAGATTATAGAGTTCACTTTCAAATTAATTTGTTTCAAGATCGCAGACTGTGAAGGTAGATTATGCTGCATAGTATGAATGACAGAAAAAACAACGTGTCATTCAACATCTGATGAGGTTTTAAAAAAGAGAAACACACCAGAAGCTCAATAATTCTGAAATGATTAGCAGAAAAATCACTGTAATGAAATTACAGCATCAACATTCATTACATTACCTCCCATTCTCCTTGTTCTTATTTTGGCTTTTTTTGTTTTTCGCAAGGAATTCTTTCAAATAATATTGAAGACTTCTGCTGAATTTCTTCATTTTCAATAGCATCACATCTGTCACATTTCAGGGAATGGCACCCTAAGTCCTTTTGAAGAGATTCACTGAAACATGGAAGAAGTAAAAATTCTCATTAAAGGAGCAATATGAATGGTCTCTATCACTTGCCAAGCAAGAATGGAAAGAAGTCATGTGAAATGAATGAACTGAACCCTGTTCTGACTTTTATTACTGGGAAGAAAGAAGAAAATTACAGGTTTACTCTTGATGTCTTTAGCTCAGTGTTCTAATGATGATTCCATCTATAACTGTACTATATTTATTTTAATTACTGCATCTCGCCTCTCCTTAAAAGTTCACGGCAGACCTTGTGCCTCTTTTTTTAACCTCCTTTTAGTCAGATTCTTTTTTATGTGAAAGGAGATATTTAAGCACAAATTATTTCCTTCTGTCTTCTTCCTTGCAAATGTTTAGAAGACTCTGAAAGCTTTTGAAAGAATCACTTGAAGAAGATCCACAGGAAATCGAAAGTGTTGGTATCGTTACCAAACTTGCTAACTTTGTCTGTGCTTTGACACAAAGAATGGAGTTTGCTGACTTTTTAAGTGTAGCAACTGGTCCTATCTAGATGGTTGATTGTTTCTGATTGGCCCATTTCGTAATGTTAATTAATTTTAGCTTGTTCTTGGTTATTATATTGGTTCTCTCTCATCTAAGTGTTGATTGTTGAGTATATGATAAGGGGGGGTGGATGTTTGCTTCCTTCTTGGCCCTTTGTTTGCTTTTTAAATACTCTGTAGATCAGTTTTTATACTCTGTAGGCCAGGTTTAACAAAAGAAAGCCTGTTTGATGTAGTGGCCAAGCTAGAAATCAGGAGACCACCTTGGCACAAAGGTTGGATGACCTCGGACCTTTCTTCTTCATGCTTATGTGATAAGCCATATTTTCCCTTGATTTTCTGTAGTTTTCATAGGAAACCTGTTATAGGTACTAGCATGGCTGCTATTCACCGTAAGGAAAATTTCCAGAGATTTCTGTAATGAAGATACAGTCCATTAACTAGCAAACAAATGAACAACTTTTCTATGACAACAGTACATTTTTGGCAAAGTACATCAAAGGCTCTATTAGCCATCTATTTCAATTCCTCATTCCAAGCTCTTTCTCCTTAGATAAAATGCTGCTTATCACAGACAAAGAATCACCCCATAAAAATTATGTCTCAGAAATTGGAATTTACCCCTCATGACCTTCAATGCTTCCTGCTGCCTTCCCACTTTCAGGAAAATTCACATGGGTATCAGTTTCTATCCAAGGATACCACAGTGTTGAATTGAGGAAATTGTGCAAGGTATATTTCATTAATATAATGCCATAACGTTCTTTATGATGTGTTGAATCTAATATTCTAATATTGGTGGGCACCTTGCCCAGTTTAGTCAATTATTCCTTCTTATTTGAAACATTTACATATGCTGCAGAGCATAAACAATTTTCACCTTTACTTTATGCCGCATCCTCCTCCTCCTCCATCAGAAACATTTTAGTTGCATTCTTTAGTTTTATGGGGGCCAGGGTCTGAGGGACAGCATGCCCGCTTATGGCAGTTACTTTGTGACATGTGGCAATAATTGCTGTGTTCATGTGGGATGTAACATATCATTGAAAGTGAAAAGAAACAAAGCAGTTATTCTTATTTATGCCGAAATGTACTCTCTCTTTTTTGTTATACTGTGAAAATGTTGTGCTAGCAGCAGGAATACGAGAGTGTCTATGTGACAAAGTCAATGAGGAGATAAATAATGAAGCTGAGTAAATTATAGGATTGAACCAAAATAGGGTGGTGTTTCACAATTCTCTATATATTAATTCCCATGAAACCACATTTTGTCTTTGTCATCACTGACTTGGCTAGGAAATGAAGCAAAAAATCCATTTAAAATGAGATTAAGAATTATCATCCCTGTTCTGATTTGCCTTTGCAATATCATTAATACGGACGACATAATATTATTAGGAAGTCTATGCACAGAAAACTGTTTTCTCCTATTTGGCTTTGTGATGTCATCAGAAACAAATTGGCTCAGCTGGTTCTGTGACAATATAATTCCATGTTAGGTTTTGAAATGAATTGTGTATGTGTTTATGTGGAGTGACTGCATTTAATGAGGGACGACTACTCAAAGAAATAGCTGCAAGCAAGCCGTGAACAGTATGTGAAAATACATAAGCAAATGGGAAGGTGATTGAAACATTTCTCTCATGGTAAAAGTCAACATAGCCTCTCAGATTCTCGTGTGTAAAAATTCGACATGTCTTAAAATCCATATCAATTTAAAAGTAATATTTATCCACTTCTAGGATTTTTAAGCAAATACTTTTTTTGGAATATTGCCAAATTAGCACATTTCATTTATTGTGTGATCTGAGGCTCAATTTTCCACATAATTATGTGATTATTTCCACAATGAAGGCTATAATTGTGCCATTCCAATAGATTTTAGCTATCTTTTAAAAGTTCATCATCATGTGGCATGTATATTTTTTTTCTTCCAATGCCTGGAAAAGTTAGCAAGGTGGAGCTCTCGCCTCCCAATCAGGAGGTTGTGAGTTCAATCCTCGGTAGAGGCAGATGTAGGGTCTCCTGCTTGGGCAGGGGGTTGGACTAGATGACCTGCAAGGTCCCTTCCAACTCTGTTAATCTGTATCTGTATCAGGACCTCTTTGTTGAAAAGAGAAGACAGAAACAAACCACATCATTGTTTTTATTTTTATAATTGTAATGTACACTGAAGATGGCATTTAATTTCATTGTACCTGTGCAATGACAATAAAGTAAACTATATTACTAAATCATGAAAATGTGAGACCAATCCAATGTAACATATTTCTAGTGTTGAAGCTATACTTTTGAGGTAAAAATTCTTTAATTACAGGTAGTCCTCGACTTATAACTCATTTTAGCAACCTCAGAAGGATGGAAGGCTGAGTCAACCCTGAATCAGTCAGGATCGAACTGCTGGCAGTCAGCTCAATTAGCCTCCAATGCTGTATTCTAACCACTGCACCACTATGCTTCTAGGAAGATCCTTATCTTGATGACAAAACTCATATTTCTCTCACCACTCCCAGGGTAACACTGTGATTCCAATATGCTTATTAAATAGTCAAATACCATCTGTATTATAAAGATAACACAAAGCTATCAAATCAAGGCTTCTGAATAATTTAAAACTGGCTTTGCCACCAAACATCATTGCCTGTTTACTTCCTAACATTGGGATCAGCACCTTCAGCTCTCCCACCATTCCTAAAAAACAAAATTGTGATTTAAAAAAAAAAGGTTTTTGCTGATCTTCTTAGATGGTATATACCAGTGGTGGGATTCAGCCAGTTTGCACCACTTTGGGAGAACCGGTTGTTACCTTTCTGAGCAGTTTGGTGAACTGGCTGTTGGAAGAAATCATTAGGGCAGAGAACCGGTTGTTAAATTATTTGAATCCCACCACTGGTATATACACAACCATCCTGACACCATTTCCTCATTCCAAAGGACACCTCTTCAGAACCATGTCAGTCATAAAAATTAGTGTATGACGGATTATCTATTGATAAAGGGACTGCTTAAACAGGGGCAGGTACAATAGTTATAATCCAGACATATGATAACCAGTTTGTGGGAAACCTTAGGCTTGATGCAGACTTTCTACTTCAGATAGTGTGGCATATTGAGCCATGATATCCTGAACAATGTTCTACACAAAATGAGATCTTATGTCTCTTTACACATCAGGCAGTTCCACGGAGCTCAAGTAAATGCATGCTCTGATTCCTGCACAAGGCAGCGAGATGAACTCCAATATCTTTTTTTTTTTATATTGAAAAAGTTTTATTGGTTTTACATCTTTTCTATAGGGTGGGGTAAGGGATACAAAGAAATTTTGAGAGCATTCACGTCAGAGTCGTCGGCCCTTCCGAGACCTCAAAATACACAATTAAAAAAAATAACAAAAAAAAACATTTTTCATAACACTACAAGGTAAAAGCAAGTACATATACCTAAATTCTCAGTTCCATGCTGTCAGACATTTACAAAAAATCCAGATACAAATATTATGCAAAATTGTTCAGAAAAATCAAGGCAAAGTTATTTTTTCGATCTAAGTCTTTTGGCTATTGTATCTTCTTTTTCTCCTCCCTGGCCCCCAGCGGGCAGGGCCGTGGCCCCCTCCGTCCCCCCTGGATCTTCCCCCAGGGCAGAGGAATGTTTTTTAAGAAAGGCTTCCGCCTCAGCAACTGTTTTAATCCTCACTCTTCCTCCTTCCCAGAACACCAGCATCCCTTCGGGTGTCACCCACTTGAACCAAATCCCATGATCAAATAAAATTTTAGACAAGAAGGAAAATTTCCTCCTTGCTTCTCGAATCTTTCTAGGAATCTGCTTCAAGATAGCCACCTCTTTTTGTTGGTAGATTAATGGACTACCTCTCTGCACTTTCAGGATTTCCTCTCTGGTTGACCTTCTAACAAATTTCACATGTATCTCTCTAGGCACTTCATTTATCCTGGCATATGCTGAGTTAATTCTGTAGGCTATGTCAATGTCCCCCCTGATCTCATCTTTAGGTTTTTGTAAATAGTCTGCTAAAATTGTGCTCATAAGATCAGGGAGGCATTCACCAGATTCCTCAAGAACGTTCTGAAATCTCAAAAAATATGTCATTCTTTCCATATCTATCCTAGACACATGCCCATTTGTTTCCCCAACCTCTTTAATAACATTTTTAATCTCTCCCTTAACCCCCACCAACCCCCCTTCCAATTCTTCAGTCTTCTGTGTGTTTTCCAGCACTTGCTTCCGTGTCTCCAATAGCTCCTTCTTGAAATTGATGTTTTCTGCCCTCTGGGCCTGAATTTCGTTTACCAAAGTTTGTATAACAGTTTCAAGAGAAGCCATCCGTTGTTCTAAGCTTGCCAGTGCTGTTTCTTGAGCCATGATTAACTGTTAAAGTCAGTTAACAGTTAATCAACGCCAAAATGGCGTTTTCAGGGTGGGGTTGGTGAGACTAACCGGGAGCCAAAAGTTCTGATCAAGGTTGAAACGTTGTAAAATTCAGGAACCAAGAGAGAGACAATTTTCCAACTCAATAGTTATAATAGCGAAGGTACTCCAGAAAGGAAATCACAAATCCAGCAAGAAAAAAATTCTTCATCAATATCCAGAGAGAGTCCCAATTGTAAAGAGACGCTGGGAATTTTCCATAGTTGAAATAATCAGGCAGGGACAAAGAAAAGCCACCTTCCACCGCCCATCTCAGAGCCCAGAGGAGAGAGTAGAAAAATAAATTTTTTTATCCAGCCAGACCTAGAAACAATGTTGCAAGTAGCCGCATACCACTTTCCCTTGTTAGAGACAGTCCGGATTTAAGATTTCCGCTTTCTCTTCCAGAGAAGCCATTTTAAAGTGCCGCTTAAGTCCGAGGGTTTTTTTTTGAAACAAACACCCCCCTCCCAGTCCGTTCAGCCTGGCTGGCAGCAAGGAAAAAAAAAGTCTTTTTTAAAACTCACTCTCCCTCGCAGCTGAAGCCTCGGCAGACCTTCCGACCTCTCCGCTCAGCCCTCTGCATTGAAGTGAATGGCGCCGACAGCCGTTGGCGAAGGGAGAACCCCCCGCAGCATGTTCCTCCTCACCTAGGTCGCGGAGGGGGGCGCTCTCCCCACCGCCGTGAGGAAGAACGTCTCCTCCGAGCCGACCCTACGGGAGACCTCCGGTAACCGGAGTGTCTCGCCCCCGTGGGGGGGCAGAAAAGGCAACAAAGCGGCGAGCGAGCGCTAGGCTCGCCCGTCGCCGCTGGAGCCGGAACCGGAAGCCGAACTCCAATATCTTGTCCAACACTTTTGTTTTATGATTCTGTGAAGTATCTGTAATGCCCTATGTCAGTGATGGCGAACCTATGGCATGTGTGCCACAGGTGGCACGCGGAGCCACTTATTATTTTTATTTTTATTTTTCAAATTTATACACCGCACCTTCTCCTAAAAAAGGACCTAGGGTGGCGCACAGGCAATATTAATACATATATACAAAATAATTTTTTTAAAAAAACTATTAAACTATAATAGTTGGCAGGGCACGCGAGGTATTGCCCTGTCAGCTGGCAGTGCATGCGCGCACTGGCCAGCTGATTCAGCCATTTTTCACTCAGCTCCGCAGCGTTGTTTTTAGTCCTCCGCAGCCTTCAGGGACCTTCAGGAGGCCTCGGGGGGGCTGTTTTTGCCCTCCCCAGGCTCCTAGAAAGCCTCTGAAACCTGGGAGGGCGAAAAAAGCATGCACAAAATTGGGGGGGGGGAGGGAGTGCCTGTCATGCATGCATGTGCACTGGGGGGGTGGCACGCATTGCATTATGGGTGCGGCACACCGGCACACGACCCCCCCTGCGCTCCCACCTTATGGCACGCGAGCCTAAAAAGGTTCGCCATCACTGCCCTATGTCATGTGAATAATTGCAGTTGGATTGACAAACTCTACTTATACAGTGGAACATCAGAAAACATTTTCCTGAGGATGCAAAGTACTTCTAATTTTTCAAGCCACTGAGGTTGACCCAAAACTGGAAGATACATCATCAGTTTGCTTCTTCTTTGTTGTAATCAGAGCTCTTTGGTATCTGTGGTGTTTGCTTTGCATTATGGACATCTGCTTTGGGACCAAAGCAGTGGTGGGTTTCAAATTTTTTTAGAACATCTTCTGTAGGTGTGGCCTGCTTTGTGGGAGTGGCTTGCCGGTCATGTGACCGGGTGGGAGTGGCTTGCCAGCCATGTGACCAGGTGGGAGTGGCTTGCCAGCCATGTGACTGAGTGGGAGTGGCTTGGCAGTCATGTGACTGGGTGGGCATGGCCAACTTGTAAAATGTGATGAAACTCACTTAACAACGCTCTGGCTTAGCAACTAGAATGTTGGCTCAGAAACTCTGGCATTTGAAGCATGCAAGACTTAAAGCTGTCAAGTTAGAAGACCCTTGCACCCCTAACCCTTTAGAAAAAAAAACCCCACAGGTGTTCAAACTTGACAGCTTTAAGACTTGTGGACTTCAACTCCCAGAATTCCTCCTCTCGCTCTTCATCTTGATGATGTGCAGACGGGCGGGGGGAGGGAGCTGGAACCGGTTCTAAACGGCACTGTAGATTTGTGGCACCTCTTCTATGGAAGAGGTTAGAACTGGCAGGAACCCACCCCTGGACCAAAGTCTTATATAGACAAACCTTGGTTCTTTAAATAAACTTCAGCTTTTAGAACTGCCAAATGTTTTACATTCACCTTTGGGATACAAAGCCTGTGCTTATATCTTTGCTGTTGTTGCCTGTGCAATACATTTGTCTCGTCTTTTTGCCAGACTTTGGAATTTGCATCAACTTATATGTAGTTCTGCCTAAATCAATGCAAATGCAATATTAAAAAGAAAGGAAAAAAACCCTTTCTGCAGTTTTGTCTAAAGAAATACTGTAGATCCTTTCACCTTTCTTTCTTTCTTTCTTTCTTTCTTTCTTTCTTTCTTTCTTTCTTTCTTTCTTTCTTTCTTTCTTTCTTTCTTTCTGTCTCTCTCCTTCCATCCTTTCATTCTTCTTTCCCTTCCCTCTTTCCCTCCCTCCCTCTTTCTTTCTTTCTTTTTCTCTCTCTCCTTCCATCCTTCCTTCCTTCCCTTCCCTTCCCTCCCTTCCCTCCCTCCCTCCCTCCCTCCTTTCTTTCTTTCTTTCTTTCTTTCTTTCTTTCTTTCCTTTTCTCTCTCTCCTTCCATTCTTCCCTTTTCCCTCCCTCCCTCCCTCCCTCCCTCCCCTTTCTTTCTTTCTTTCTTTCTTTCTTTCTTTCTTTCTTTCTTTCTTTTTTTCTTTCTACATCTGACTTCTGTGATAGACACCTTTGTTTCTTCGTTTCCCTCTGAGGGGACAGAAATAATATAATAACCTCCTGATTATATACATAAGCAAAACCTGTTCGGCCTCTCTTGTGATTCGTTTTTAAGAGCAAGTTCCAGTTGGATTGTGCTAATGCAGATATTCATGAATCTCTCCAAACACGATTCACAGCTCTCCAGGGAGCTGGTGAAGTATGCATCATTGTTTCAATGAAGTATCTTCATTATAAAACAGAGAGACTATAAAAGGTGAACACCATTTGCCTCAGCTGAATATAATCTCTAGTTTGACTTTCTCTCGATGTAATGGTTTGGAGCGTGCGCGCTTGTATGCATTACCAAACCACACTGAATAAAATGACACAAACCTAAATGAATTATTATACAATGTTATCATTTCACTTTCAAGGAGAGGGCATTCCATTCTGTTGTACAAGTAAAACAGGGGGAGTTTGTTTTGTCTTTTAAGGAAAGTACATCTCAAACTAAATGTGATAGGAAGTAGTCCTGAAGCTGTTTGGATTATTTATGTTATCTACCTATACCTATCTGCCTATCTATGGTGGTGGGGGGTGGGGGGTGGGAAGGAGGAATAGCCACGCATTTTGCATGGGCAGTGGTAGGATAATCCCTGCCTTTATGCTTCTATTCCAAAGAGATGCCCATAAAAATGAGGAGGGAGAGGTATGCATGAACCTATATACCTGAATGATATCCAAAATAAGTCATGCAATGTAATTGTATACATGATTTGAATACTACCATCCGTGTTCAGGTGGGTTCTAATTGCAGCTTAACAGACTGCAGTGTATCCTAATAAAGTTAGTAAATCACAGGGACAGGCTTAACAAATTTATCGCTTTCGTGAATTTGGAATCCAAAAGAAAGGAAACAGCAAGCATTTAAATTAGCAATTAAAAGAGAATTGACTATATTCCTCTCTACCTTATCCCTGGCCATGGTAAAGGTACCTAAATATCCAGCAGAATTCTGTGGGTGGATGAAATCATAAATCTGTAGCAGACATACACTTGCAGAGCTGTTTGAAGGACTGTTGGTGTTTCTTTTCCAATCCTTGAAGAAATACACAATATTAACTTTGCACATGACAAGCTGGCCGTCTTCATGAACGTAAGTCATCACTGTCCCCGTGATAAGCTGCTTGGGTTGCTTTCTTTAACTCTTCCAGGTGATGGATGTTTATTTAGTTTCTTAATTAATTAATACCCTGACTCTAGACAGCTTTCTGAGGGAGAGTACAAAAGTTGAAATTGCATTGAAAGAAATTAAATCAATGCCGATATAATAAAACACTAAAATGTCACAATACAAAAGAGCCGTATAAAAGCAGCTAGCTGAATTACAAACAGACCTCAGGCGGTGTGGAGGCTGAGAAAATAACAAGTTCTCTGCCTAACATCAAAATGACATAAGGGTCGGCTCTAGGCAAGCTCCCACTGTTGTGGTGCTCCTGTTGTGTCTCAGATGATGGATGCACCAAAGAAGGGGCTCTGTTGAAAATCTTAGTGCACGGGCAAGCACATGTGGAGACAAGGAGTCCTTGAGATACTTCAACCCAAGCTGTGAAGGGTTTTATAGGTCAAAGCCAGTATTCTGAACTGCATTAATATATTTGGTAAAATGCACACTGGCAATGTTATCATAATGCCAGGGCCAGTAAGCAGCCTTGAAACCATATTTTGGACTAACTGTATTTTCTAAGCAGTCTTCAAAAATGACCCCATCCTTAATACATTACAGTTGTCTAATTAGAACTCAGTGGACAATGGTTACTGAGATCCACGTGGATGTTCAGATGGGATTACAAATGACTCCTCTGTTTAGCTGATAGAAGGCACTCTACACATAGAGGCAGAATATATATCAAACTAGAGCAAGGAAGTCTATGAATCTATAAATATATTGTCTTTGGAACAGTGCATGCAACACAGGCATCTAACTCTAACTCCTTATCTGAACTGAAATGTTTGTTGAGTCTTAATAACTCTATCCTCATAGCCACTTCTCAGGAATGGCATAAAAAGGAAGAAACAGGGTTTTCTTCATTATATTGTTTACCACCTTCCTAAGACAACCTTCTTAAGAAGACTTTACTACTGGACCTAACAAGATAAGTGTTAATTTAATATATCATCTGAATATGAAACAGCCAAATAATCTCATTCAGTTATTTCTATTAGGTTAAAAAAAGGAAAAAATAATAGAGCCCTGTTGACCACTATAGTACAGATGTTAAGACATCATATTACCTATAACCTTTAAAGATCATTCATTCTGATGTATTTCTAATCTTCCACAAAAAAAAGTAGAAGTGGTGCAGTAACTAACAGGTGAAGATAAACAGAAATTATTGCATGAATCACTTCACAGATTGACAAGGGTATTGATCAAATGTCATCAGCTTGAAGAATAATCATGTCTGGATTGTTTCATTTCTGGTAGACTACCAACTGCATCAGTTCTGGGGAATTCATTGATTTTTAAGCAACTTCTAGAATTGGATATTTCATTCTAGAGAAAAAAAATATGGGTAAAAATCACTGAGTTCCATTTCATCCTGATCAACTGGACAGGGGGAAGAATATCTTCTCTCCCAATCATGCTATGATTGATACTTATGCAACCTGTGCATGTAGAAAACAGACAGACAGATGGAATTAACCCCCACCTCCAAACTCTGAACTGATTATGCTTAATCTTAGAGGAAATGATATTGAGCGAGCATCAACCTGAAGTGAGAGGCAGACAATGTCCTTCAGACAAACATGAGACAGCATACTAAAAGAAGGGTGGCTTGTTTGTAGACAAGTTTCATCTCACAAAATTAGTCTGAAAGTCAAGGTGAAGTTACTGAAGAAGGCAGAAGAATCAACTATGATGAGATTAAAAATCCATCTATCCTTTATTCTATTTTTTCTTTTATATATGGTGAATTTCATTATAAATATAAGCTTTATTGAAATTCCATGTATTTTTTTCCCAATTTCAAATTTTAAACTGGATTTGGATTCAACTTTTTCCCCATGTTTCTGAAAGGAAAGATGCCTGCAGCTGTTCCTGCAATCTGTAGTCTGCCTATGTGTTTCCTACTTGGTCATATAAGATGAAAAATTGGGGAATTTGTACTCCCAACCTTTATCGAAATCATCAGATGGGGAAATTAGTGTCAAGCTCTTGATAGTTTCTTACTGCCAAGTGAGAACAATTCAACAGTGGAACTGCTTGCCTCCAGAGGTTGTGGGTGCTCCATCACTGAAGATTTTAAAGAAGACCTTGGACAACCATTTGTCTGAAATGGTGTAGCATCTCCTGCTTGAGTAGGGGATTGGGCTAGAAGACCTCCAAGGTATCTTCCAACACTGTTATTCTGTTATACTATCAAGAAAGGTAAATCCTCTCAGAATTTTATAAACGAGATTTATGAAATGGAAAAAGAGGGCTAAATTACAGAAATACAGATATATTTACTATAGCATTCATTCAATGTTAAGATGGTTAGATCAGGGATTCCTTAATTCTCTAGCTCAGGGGTCCCCAACCTTTTTTGCACCAGGGACCAGTTTCATTTTAAAGAAAATTCTGCGGACCGGCTGGCGTAGAGGAGGAGCGGGTGGGGTGGGGGGAACAGGCGGCGCATGCCACATGGGGGGAGGGGGAACAGGTGGCGCATGCGCATGTGGGGGGGAGTTGCTCACTCGGCCCTCTAGGGCCTCCAACGGCACGAACGGCCATGCCTGCGCTCTCCCGCATCTGGTGCACGCTCTGCCAAGGAGGCTGCCCCCTCCTCCCTCCTCTCCGGCCCTGCAGCCCGGTTCCTATCAAGCCACGGACCGGCACCGGTCCACGGACCAGGGGTTGGGGACCCCTGCTCTAGCTAACTAAAATTATCTAGACTCTAGAAAGAGTGCAGAGAAGAGCAACAAAGATGATTAGGGGACTGGAGACTAAAACATATGAAGAATGGTTGCAGGAACTGGGTATGTCTAGTTTAATAAAAAGAAGGACTAGGGGAGACATGATAGCAGTGTTCCAATATCTTAGAGGCTGCCACAAAGAAGAGGGAGTCAAACTATTCTCCAAAGCACCTGAGGGCAGAACAAGAAGCAATGGGTGGAAACAAATCAAGGAGAGAAGCAACTTAGAACCGAGAAAATTGGTTTGCGACCAAAGTTATGGAACGAATTATGGTCATGACCAGATGTTCTACTCTATGTGTTATGGTTAATTTTAGACCAAACAGTCATTATATTTTACATTTCTACCAAAAATGTTGGAAGTTATTATTTCTATGTCCCCCACTTTTTTTTACACTTCCTTAACTCCCTCCTTTTTTATTTAACCTTTTTTCTATTTCTTTGTACTTTTTTTGAAACTTAATAAAGTTAAGTTAAATAATTTAATAAAGACTTGAAAAAAATAAGATTTATCCTCCTATGAAGTTTTTCCCATTACATTGCCTTAGCAAGGAAGTTCAGTTCCAAGGACTGTATAAAATATTATTTTCCAACTATTTAATCATATAGCCCTTCTATTTCATTAAAAAATTACAGTATGCCCATAAAGTCTGAAGAATTGTGGAGTTGTACCAAGATTTCCAGAAGTATGAGCCTCAGGTTGGGCACTTGAGATGGAAATCCAAAAGATGTTGAGACTTTAGAAAGAGTCCAGAGAAGAACAACAAAGATGACTAGGGGACTGGAGGCTAAAACATATAAAGAATGGTGGATGGAACTGCGTATGTCTAGTTTAATGAAAAGAAGGACTAGGGGAGGCATGATAGTAGTGTACCAATATCTCAGTGGCTGCCACAAAGAAGAGGGAGTCAAGCTACTCTTCAGGGCACCTGAGGGCAGAACAAGAAGCAATGGGTGGAAACTAATCAAGGAGAGAAGCAACCTAGAATTAAGGAGAAATTTCCTGACAGTGAGAACAATTATTCAGTAGAACAACTTGCTTTCAGAGGTTGTGAATGCTCCAACACTGGACATTTTTAAGATGTTGGATAACCATTTGTCTGAAGTGAGGTAGGGTTTCCTGCCTAAGCAGGGGATTGGAGTAGAAGACCTTCAAGGTCCCTTCCAATTCTGCTATTCTATTCTATTCTGTTCTATTCTATTCTGTTCTGTTCTGTTCTATTCTATTCTATTCTATTCTATTCTATTCTATTGCCATGAGGAAATGAATGAAAGGAAACCTCTCACTATCCCCCTCATGCTAAACAAAGCATTTCTTTGCAGAAACTTAATTAATCAGTGGAATGACCTGCCTCCAGAAGGTGTGGATGCTCCAGCACTGGAAGTTTTTAAGACCATTTGTCTAAAATGGTATAAGGTTTCCTACCTGAGCAGGGCAGAAAGACCTCCAAGGTCCCTTCCAACTCTGTTATTCTGTTAAAAAGATAGGAAAATGAGATCTGCAGTCTTATTTGTGCCTCCTAAATACAAAATCATTTTAAAAATAGAAAAAGAAAAATGCTACTCCAGCAACATGAGACCTGACTTTGAGGAATGGGCCACCCACAGTGTCTCAGATCCTGAGCTGCTCAGCTGTAGAGTTTGCTCTCAAGGTCCACTTCCAGCTGCCCCATGGGGGCTTTTATTTTGATGAAACGACCAAGGTGAGAAAGTTGGCCCAGCTTCGAAATTCCATTCCACATGAGAGATGTTTAAAGAAAACCAGTTGCTCTTCAGAGGCTGGCTTTTAGAGGAACATCATTTATCAAAGAGTGAAAGGGTGTCTATTTATTCCCTTTTGGTAAAGGGTGCTCTTGTGGTGACTGCTGTTTTTGTGGAGATATTTTGCACCCCTCACGTTTAATAAAAATACGTTGCAAATAAGTAAAGGCTTTTATGCCAACGAAATGACAGAACAATACAATTATCATGTCACTGTACATAGCATTTTGCTCTAACTCTGTAAATAATTTATGTCATCATTGTACATTTTTGAATAACTAATACTACTTTTAAATGCACATTAGTGTCATAAAAACATCAGATGTTACTTGGCTGATACACTTTGCATAATGACAGCATAGCAAAGGCTGAAGGCTTTCACACGAAGAGAAGGCGGATAGTGGCAGTTTTACTATGTTCTGACCCAAGGACAATCCAGAGCTTTTCAAAGAATGCACCCACATATTGTTGACTGATCAATATTTCAGTACAGTGAAAATTTCAATTTGTGTTATTTATTTGCCTGTGATCACTAATCACTGGCAAGGATGCCAAGAAATATTAGAGATTCTTTTTTCAATCAAAAAAAAATATGGGGGGCATGCAGGTTAAAACTAATGAAATGATGAAATGATGACAGAGGAAACTAACTTTAGCATTTTTGGTAGGCATTAAGCAGAAAATAAATTCATTATGTTGGCATATAGGGTTATAAATCAATAATGTGCCACCGAGATTAAGATATATCAGTGATATATCAGTGAAGCAAATCAGCTCTGGATACTACCTTTGGCCCTATCTGCTTAGGATATGTACCGGTATGTATGTATGTATGTATGTATCAGTGGTGGGTTTCTGCAGGCTCGCACCTACTCGCGAGAGCCGGTTGGTGAAATTTAGAGAACCGGTGAGAGGGGGTTCCACCGGTGTACCTGGAAGTAAATCTGGCCCGCCGCTGCCAGTGACCCAACGGGAAGGAAAGGAAAGGAAGGAAGGAAGGAAAGAAAGAAAGAAGGAAGGAAAGAAAGAAAGAAAGAAAGAAAGAAAGAAAGAAAGAAAGAAAGAAAGAAAGAAAGAATTTATCATCACAATTGAGTCCAAAATTTTGGTTGCTAATCAAGAGCGTTGTTAAATGAGTTTCACCACATTTTAAAAGGTGGCCAGATGTTTTGTCAAGGCACTTGATATGCCCCAAATATGAGAGGGAGCATACTGCTTCCCTTTTGCCTTTCAGCTGTACTTTAGGAGCCTTCTAGGCTGAAACCATTTTGTATTGAATTTTTTGCTGATAAATAAATGAAGAGAGGCTACTATATATCTATTTCAAGCTATTTAGCTCTCATCAGCTAGCCATACCCTTACTGGGTTACTGGCTTACTGGGATTTGAACTTGGGCTGTTTTACATGTTAGGCAGTTATAATAACCTCTAAGCCACAAGCTCTCCTCCCTTATCAGCTGAGCCAGGGGAATGATTAGATGTTTTGTCAAGGCACCTGGCATGCCTGAAATATTAGTCTCCATTTATTTATCAGCAAAAAATTCAATACAAAATGGCTTCGACCTGGAAGGCTCCTAGGGTGGAGCTGAAAGACAAAAGGGAAGCAGTATGATCCCTCCCATATTTGGGACATACCAGGTGCCTTGACAAAACATCTAATCATTCCCCCTGGCTCAGCTGATAAGGGAGGAGAACTTGTGGCTTAGAGGTTACTATAACTGCCTAACATGTAAAATAGCCCAAGTTCAAATCCCAGTAAGCCAGTAACCCAGTAAGGGTATGGCTAGCTGATGAGAGCTAAATAGTTTGAAATAGATCTATAATTACCAATAAAGGAGAATATTTGTAGCTCAGGGTTGAAATGAGGGATCTTTAGTGCTCTCTGGGCTTGCTTGTTTTCTTGCAGGCATTTCATTACCCAACTAGGTAACATCATCAAAATGGTTTTTCTATGAGAAGTCCAAAAAGGATGGTGCAATTGAATATGGTAAGATTTTCTTGTTCCTAAACATTACAACATGCAAATGCTGCTTCCAGTGCATTTCTTTCCTAATAAGTTGGTATGAAATCACCTGTATAATTAATTTCATTCTGATGTGCCATTCAATTGTATTCTACTCCATTCCATCACGTTATTTCATGTCGCTTGATTCTAAACGACTTTAAGTGCTCACAATATACCAAAAGAGTATAAAAAACAGTAGACAAAAAGGCAACAATGTCTCAGACAAAGGAAAGGAAGAAGAACAAAATGGCAAATATGAGATGAGTTAAAATCTCACCAGATGGAAGCGGAATGAATACATGTCACTGTAAATCTTGTGTTTTCCTTTCATTTCTTAGTAAACTTAGCATCTACTGGATGATATAAACCATTAACTAATATTTGCTGATATCTGGTTGAACACACAAAGGGAAAAATATGTGATCTCTGTTATTTTCAGTTGAACTGCTCTGTGTTTATTTAAGTAAAGTATAGGTTTTTTTATATCCTGACTCATGAGATTATTATGTGCATAAATGCATATATTTTTTTGCAGCAAAGAAAATAATGGTTGACTTGTTTTTATTTCATAACCATGAATGGCTTAACCTTCATTTTCAGGCTTACCGGTAGGTGAGAATATTTGCCACATCAACCAGTCAATCGTCTAAAGATATGTAATAATTGATTCCTGCACTGGATACAAAGCTGAAACTAGATGCTCTCCAAAGTCCTTTGCAACCCTTACTTTCTATGATTCTATGATAGACCTATAGCTAAATAGATAAATGTCTCAATATCGCTAATAAAAAGTACATGGCTGTATATTTTCTCATGCACTGTTGCCAAAAAATGGTTGGCTTCCTGTGGAGCAAATAGTCTACAAGCTATTTCTCAATGTCCATCTCTTAACACAAGCAAAAAAAAGAAACCTCACAATATCAGAGGTTCATAGAAATAAAAACAAACAGTGCACAAATCAACAATGAGGTGCATGCCTCTTAATATTAAGGCAGAATTAAATTAATAAGAATGGAGTTCTGTGTATACTTACTCAGAAATAAATCCTGTTATGTTGTGTGGATACACTCTCAGGTAAGGGCAGGCCAAATTGTAACATGTATACAGTAGATGTGCAGCCTTAATTTAAATGATCTGCTTTAAAAAAAAACAAGGTTCACATTGGTTGTTACTGCTTATTATCATTTTACTGGGTACTCTACCCAGTCATGTTCCTGTGAGATGGATGGCATATAAATACGATACATAAATAAATATTTTATGTGTCCAATCTGGTCCATATCTAATTATATTGCAACTTACTGTTACAACTTCTACAATCAAGTTATCAACTTGACCTTGTCATTTCAATTTTCACACATTTTCCCACCTCCCTCCTCCCAGCATGAGTTACCCTATCACACCAAAACCTCATCTTTGCAGCCCATTGCTAAGGGCTACTCATCTGTAATTCAGTTCAGTCTCAAAAATGTCAAATGAAATGAACAAGGTAAAACCCAGAGGAGACAAATTTCACGTGATCATGTGAGGCTGGGTCTCCTGATCATCCTGAGGAATAAAAAACACCCTTTTCCTCCTTACCAGAGAACCAAGAATGGGTATACATCCCACAAGATAGGCCTTTTTATGAATTCTACTTTCTTCTTGTTCTCCATGTGCTTAGTCTATTCTCAATGTGAAGGTTTTATAGTCTCCCCTGTTCTAAATATAAACTACTTCAAAGTCTGATTACTTCTGCAAACAAAGCTCACTGTAACAGCATCGACAAAAAGGAATTAGGAGTTGTTACCCTAATTTTGTGAAGCTTCTTCTCTGGTAACATTGCACTGCAAACTAGAGTGTACAAAACTTTTGCCAGACCAATTCTCGAATATAGCTTGTCTGCCTGGAATCCACATTGTATAATGGACATGAATACAATTGAGCGAGTCCAGAGGTATTTCACGAGAAGAGTCCTCTACTCCTCTGCTCACAATAGAATTCCTTAGGCCACCAGGCTTGAAATTTTGAGCTTGGACAACCTAGAACTACGCCGCCTACAGTCTGACCTAAGTGCATTCCACAAAATTGTATGCTACAATGTCCTACCTGTCAATAACTACTTCAGCTTCAACTGCAATAATATGTGGGCAAACAATAGGTACAACCTCCAAACTCGATTGCAGAAAATATGACTTCAGCAACAGAGTGGTTGATGCCTGGAATGTACTACCTGATTCTGTTGTTACATCCTCAAACTCCCACAGCTTCATCCTCAAACTGTCCACCATGAACCTCACCCCATTCCTAAGAGGTCCATAAAGGGGGTGTGCATAAGTGCACCAAAGTGCCTACCAACCCTGTCCTACTGTCCCCATTTATTTGTACCCATTTCCTGTGTTAATATCCCTGTTTATACCTATACCTGTTATTTCATACATGTTTGACAAACTAAATAAATGAAATGAAATAAAAAATAAAGCTCTTACAGTATAACATGAGGACACCCCATGGTGAACGCTGACACTCAATTTTTAAAATTTATTTTATTTAAGAAAATCTATATGGCTGCCCAACTCTCAGTATCTCAGAAGAGATCATTTGCGCTGTCAGGTATAATTCCATATTCTGTGTGGGAATCCAAATTAAAGCATCCTTTAAAAAGTAGTGGCCCTCCACTCTCTCTACAACAGGGGTATCCAAACTTGGGAACTTTAAGACTTGTGGACTTCAACTCCTAGAATTCCCCAGCCAGCCAGCTGGGGAATTCTGGGAGTTGAAGTCCACAAGTCTTAAAGTTCCCAAGTTTGGATACCCCTGCTCTACAAGAATCACAATGTTCACATGTATCAGGATGTATGTATATACTGTAATTTTTAAGTAGTCCCATACTTAAACATACATAAATAGGAATGATAATTTTACAGCACTGTCAACAAGACTTTGGCATTAAAAAAAAGCCAACTATATCAAATGCCAGATAACAAAAAGCTGTATAACACCATCTCCTCCTCTCCTCTTCCTTTTCGTGTTTTGCTGTCTTTAATTCTTCTCGTTATCATTTTAATTGAGCTTCACTCTTAACGACTTCATAAACTCATGCACACAATTCTTTTGGCACCAACACAGAAATGACTTGAATTTACTTCTTCCAAAATTTTACTTTTATTTTTACTTCCAAGTCCCTTACTATAGCCCTGGGATTATCTGCTACTCTTCCACCCAATTATTAACCAGGTCAGATCTAACATTTAGCTTTCTAAAGACTATTTAAATTCATTCAGGAGCCCTCTGCTTCCATTTTGCTTAGTTTGGGATTTGAAAATAGATCATAAAAATGTATGTCCTAAAACCCCTTAATGTCCGTCTATGCCACTGTTTTTTCTAAGTGGGCTGCCCCTTGTTCTTTAGCTATTTGACTATTCTCTTAGGAAAATGCTCCAATCTATTCTGAGAATCTTAGGAAATGTCTGCCTAGGAATATATCCATGAAACAAAAGATTGAATGCTCAATAAATGTATCACCTAAGCCTATGATGGCGAACCTATGGCACGCGTGCCACAGGTGGCACTCGGAGCCATATCTGAGGGTCCACAAGGAATGGCCCTATGTCAGCTCCAGTGGGCATGCGTGTCCTGGTCAGCTGATTTTTGGCCTTCCGGAGGGTGGGGAGAGGCCTTTTTCACCCTCCCCAGGCTTCAGGAAAGCCCCCAGAGCCTGTGGATGGCAAAAAATGGTCCCAACGGGGCCTACCAGAAGTCCGGAGGCTTCAGTGAGGCCTGCACACATGCGCAGGGGGGTAGCACAGGGGTGGTGTTTGTGCACGCAAGCACCCTGGGGGAGGGCATTGCATTATGGGTGTGGGCACGCACGGGCGCACTATCGCACATGTGCATGCCCTTTTGGCACCTGAGCAGAAAATCGTTCACCATCACTAACCTAAGCCATTAATAGATGAGACATTCCTAAGCCAATATACCTGTCAGGTGCAAAAGACAGGGTCTATAGAAGAAGGTTGAATTAAACTGATTTATTATTCAAAGCCTTTGCATAGGAATCTTCTCAGCTAATGGTTGGCACCTGCTTAGAGCTAAATACGGGTCAACAGCACTGATACCCATTAGACGTAGTTCTTTTGCGGCTACATAGGGATTCTAGGATGATTCCCCTTTTCATTTCAGACCCAGGTTCTGCCATTCCTTCTCCTACAATATCTGTCTAACTCACCTTCTTTGTCAAGATTCTTTCTGAACATCTCCTCCTGAACATTCTCCAGCTTACCACTTTTATTTGGGTTGACCAAGGTTTTTTCATGGGATTTTGGAGGGCATTCGCCTTCTATAGGTCTAGGCCAGAGTCATATGGAGGCCCCCTGGAATAAAGTTTCCTTTGAGATCTAGAAGACCCTCATCTGTTGATGTTTCAAAGCACCTTGAAGATCTGACTCTTGGCTCAGGCCTTTGTTGAAGGTGACTTTTCATTGTCATCTCATTTTTAACCACCCTTCACATCTTTACACTTCATTTTGGTTTATTGCCATATTTTTGTTTCTCATTTTTAAATGTTTCATTTGTAACTGGCCAGAGTCATGGTTCACATATAAAGTTAAATAACAACAACACTTCTTCAAAAGGGATATATATGAGGGGTTCCTTCCAGTGGTGGGATTCAAATATTTTTACTACTGGGTCTGTGAGTGTGGCTTTGTGGGTGTGGCTTGGTGGGCGTGGCAGGGGAAGGATACTGTAAAATTTCCATTCCCTCCCCACTCCAGGGGAAGGTTACTACAAAATCCCCATTCCCTCCCAATTCACTGGGACTCGGGAGGCAGAGAATAGATGGGGGTGGGGCCAGTCAGAGGTGGTATTTGTCGGTTCTCCGAACTACTCCAAATTTCCGCTACCAGTTCTCCAGAACTGGTCAGAACCTGCTGAATACCACCTCTGGTTCCTTCCTAGGAACATCTTTGCCTATGAAGGTTCCCAAAACTTTATTTCTTTCACCCCACTTAACCCCCACATATCAGTCTTAAAACTTGAGTAATCACCCAGGTAGCTATCACTGATTTCAAAGGAAAAAGAAAAACCTACATTATTTGAATACTGTCACATTTCAGATTTAGAAAGTACTTGACATGGGACTTCAGTCAAATTTATGGACCGTGTCTGAACATTACCATCTTCAACATGTTCAGAAAATTCACTTCCTTGCTACATTTCACATCCATCACTCATTTAGTGATAAGTGCACCAATCACTTGCCAGTGTAGTCTTTGTAACTGTGTGTAGCCTGGACAAACTGGATAGGCTAAGGCCATGGAAGATAAGCAGTTCCTCGTGTAATCAGACCCTATGCAATGAAGGGCTATAATAGTTAACAAATACCAGTGTAAGTAAATTGGCAACCAGTGCAACTTGCAAAACAAGGGGGGCATATGGACAGACTGAGGTAGGCATATCCAGCCTGCACAGGTAGTATTCAAGGGTAGCCCTATATCAAGTGTGTTGCAGTAGTCAAGCCTTGAAGTGACCAAGGTGTGATTGTTTTTTACATTATTTTTATGACAACCAAAACATTTGCACTCATATTTAAGAAAAATAAGTATTTGATCTGAACCAGTAGAGCTCTACCCTAGAGGAGAAATAGGGTCCTATGTGAAGTAGATGGAGGGGGAAAGATCCTTCCTCATATATCCAAGCTGGGAATTGATTTGGCCATCTCATAAGGAAGTCAATGCAGGAACATCATGAGAGAAATGCATTCACGTTCGCTTTTGCTTTGAAGAATTTTCCAAAACCTGCTCTCCTCCTCAATCTCCCCTCGCACATATGTGCTAGTCGTTCCCAACTCTAGCTCATCTCCGTTTCAAAGCCAAAGAGCCAGCGCTGTTCAAAGACGTCTCTGTGGTCATGTGGCATAACTAAACATCAAAGGTGCACGGAACGCTGTTATCTTCCCACCAAAATTGGTTCCTATTTTTCTACTTGCCTTTTTATATGATTTTGAACTACTAGATTGGCAGAAGATGGCGCAAGTAATGGGAGCTCACTCCATTACATGGCACTTGGGATTCGAGCTGCTGAACTGCCGACCTTTCTGATCAACAAGCTCAGCATCTTAGCCACTGAGCCACTGAAGGAGAATAGGTAGAGGGGGGGGGGGGGGGGAATGCAGAGGTATTTTTGCTCACAGCACTAATTCAGATACTTGCTGGGCAACTTCACCAGCTACTTCCACTGATCCCAGCTGTTGAAGGCTCTCTCATCCAAGACACCAACCCAGGCTCCTTAAGAAATCTAATTTTCCTTTTGAACCATGATTTGCTGACAATCCCAGGTGGCAAAGGGCCTGGCTTTCCTTCTTCACTGCCAAGTATATTTATAGTTTTGCTGGAGCTCTTTATTTTGGGAGTCCATATCAATAATACAAATGGGGAATATGTAACATCACTTATCCAGCATCTGCCCTTCTTGTTAAAAAATTAAGCACGTCTGGAATCAAAGGAGATAACAGTTCAGCTTCCCTGGCAAGGGAAGCGACTGAAGCTTTGCAGCAGTTCAGCATGAAATATTTGAAAATATTTGTGTTGGCAGCCCTGGCCGGTCCAGGCATTTCAAGAGCAGAGTTAACAAAATACTTCCACCCCACGGAGACATAAATAAAATGTTGGAAACAACCCGTCATTCCATCTGCTTTCTCCCAAGCACTTTTTCTGACAGGCATCTCTCCTGGAAGAGAGTATCGTTTTCAAGAAGCATCAGAAAGTGCAAATGTAACTAATAAAAGAGTGACAGGAGCGGCGGTGTTAGCAAAGATTTGGATGGCTCAAAGTTGGGCGCTTGCCTTATTTATGGCAGGGTTTTATTTATCTATGTATCACCGGCCTTTTTCAGAACATCACATATCAGGGCGGGAACTGAGTTCCTCGCCTCTCTCCCACACCCCCTCCTTCAACTGCTTTTTGACTCAGTCTTTTCGTGATGAATGTCCAGCAAGATTCGTGGTAATTCAAAGGATTAGGAATGGAACCATTGACTTTCTCCCAAAATAAATATATGCATGTGTATGCTGCTGGTTGGCAGAATTCACGACTCTGTACTTGGTGCTCAGCAAGCTTGAATGATCGGTATTGTTTTCTGCACTGAATGATTCCTTTTTTCTTTCTTTTTTTAATGTCAGACCTGCACACTTGAGAAGGAGATCAGCAGTGTGCAGCAGCTGCCAAAAAAGCCAATACAGTTCTAGGCTGCATAAACAGAGGGATAGAATCAAGATCACGTGAAGTGTTAATTTCATTGTAATTTTTACAATGACAATAAAGATTATTATTATTATTATTATTATTATTATTATTATTATTATTATTATTATTATTATTATTATTATTATTATTATTATTATTAGCACTTTATAATGCCTTGGTAAGGCCACACTTGGAATGCTGCATTCAGCTTTGATCACCATGATGTAGAAAAGACGTGGAGACTCTAGAAAGAGTGCAGAGAAGAGCAACAAAGATGATTAGGGGACTGGAGACTAAAACATATGAAGAACGGCTTCAGGAACTGGGTTTGTCTGGTTTAATGAAAAGAAGGAGTAGGGGAGACATGATAGCAGTGTTCCAATATCTCAGAGGGTGCCACAAAGAAGAGGGAGTCAAACTATTCTCCAAAGCACCTGAGGGTAAAACAAGAAGCAATGGGTGGAAACTAATCAAGGAGAGAAGCAACTTAGAATTGAGGAGAAATTTCCTGACAGTTAGAACAATTAACCAGTGGAACAGTGGAACAGACTGAGCAGATGAAACCTACTAGAATAGGACGACGGTCATGAAGGCGGTCTCTGCAAGTGATGTGATACGCTAAGAGCGTGACAAGACACGAAAGTTGCCTTGGTCAACCACTACACCCAGCCCATCTCCAACTGTCTCGACTCTTGTTCTGCTATTGGAGCAAGATGGAACCTGGGAAGAGAGAGTGAGGCTGATTGTGTGCCCCTCTCCCTCACTTTGATCCAATTCACGTGCAAGTCTTGACATCCCTTGATGTCAAGGTCCTCTTCGAACACGATGGACGAACATCACACTGAGGCCCACAGAACACTGTTACCTTCCCACCGACGTGGTACCTATTTATCTACTCACGCTTGCATGCCTTCAAACTATTTGGTGGGCAGCAGCTGAGACAAGTACCGAGAGCTCGGCCCATCATGCGGTGTTTGGGTCTTGAAATGATTGGTACTTGGGTCTTGAACTCCGGTCTTGAATCAGCATCTTTAATCGCTGAGGCATCATTCCCCTTTTATGAACACCCGAGCATCCCTAAGTAAAATGTTCTCTAAGATCAATGCAGAACTGCTGTTCCCACCAGAGAATATACTACAGGGTAGTATGAAGGCAAAATGTGTGTAAGAAAAGAGTCAAGAATGTTAAGGATAGTTAGAGCTTCCTTTCAATAGTAAGTCTGTCTATAGCAAACAGTAGTTATGTCATGTTTCCTACCAGAGGCTCTTTTTACTAATTGATTGAAGGAATGTGAACTTTTCAGGAAATATTTCATTTGAGTGTGAAGACCCTCACTTACACTCCTGCAAAGAGCAGGTGGCATCTTGTTGTGCTATGAATTTGAATTTGTGTCTGGTTCCACTCTGTGTCTTTGGATTAATTTCTCTTATGATTTGATTATAATATACTATAGTCAGTTTTACATTTAAAAAACAACAACTGTGTGTTGGCCTCTTCTTCTTAAATACATACGAATACTAGGTTGGAACCTCTTTTATCGAGTACGTACCAGGGAAGTGGTGTTGGTGCTTTAATTTTAACAGCTTTCAAACCAGCAACCTAACTCAGATGAGCAACTAGAAAAAATTTAGAAAAATATGATTAAGATAATAGAACAAAGGGTCCATCTATCTCTGTTTCTATTTGGAAATGAAACTCTGATTTTGAGTTTTGATTACTAGATATGTTTTGATTATAGAAATATTCTGTACTAGCCGTTCCCAGCCACGCGTTGCTGTGGCCCAGTCTAGTTAAATGGCCAACCAATCTGTGTGTAGATCTACACCTGCACACACAAACACGTACACACAACCACCATATAACCCCCAACCTACTTACCTACTCCCTTTCTCCCTCTCTCCCTCTACCTACCTACTGTATTTCTCCCTCTCTATTCCTCTACCTACCTACCTACCTACATTTCTCCCTCCCCCTCTCTCTATCCCTCTACCTACCTACCTACTGTATTTCTCCCCCCCTCTCTCTATCCCTCTACCTACCTACCTTTGGATAGAGTATTTTATGTCATAAAGGATGACATAATACCTGTGGCCCACTGCTCTCTCTGAATCCATCTACCTACCTTTTGAACAATTTTTTACATTTCCGTTGCGTGTACCTGGCACAGGTGTGACATCTACACAATCTATATATATATCATTGGTACCGTACTTGAAAGGAACTTTGTGTGAAAATTTGGAAGCGAGAGATTAGTGGTTTTGAACAAACTCTTGTTACATTTTTATTTATATAGATTGTTATCGCTTCTGTTTGATATGTATGAACTATAGGTTCTGCCACGATTTCAGTGTAAACTTAAACTTAGGGTGTTATATTTTTATACATTTGTACCTATACTGAAGAAAGTAGGAAGCTACTATTTTCTATATCTTTGTGTGTGTGTGTGTGTGTGTTGTTACATCTTTAATTCTTTTTTTCTTCCTTGTTAAACTTTCCTTTTCCGATTCTACACTTTATTAGTTTTGGAAATGTAATAAAATTTTATTTCAAAAATATAACAAAGGTTTTCACATATTTTGTGGGCATAAATGCCAACACTGACGCTATGCCTATATGGTTGTCCATCACGTTGACATTGTCAACCAAGGTGGCTGAAGCGGAGAGCCCCCTGATGTCCCAGAAATGTAGCCCAGATTTAAATGTTGTGGGTATTTGGATTTGTAGTATAGAATCCTCTACGCTGTCAAACTCACAGCCCGCGGGCCAGAGGTGTCACAGGCTGGACATGCCCATGCCCAATTTAGCGAAGGGGGGAGGGAAGCCACGATACGTCATGTGATGCTGCCCTGACAATGCAAGTTTGACACCCTGCTCTATGCTTAAGACTCCAGTTGCACCAAATGTCAATCATTTGACCCTACGGCCACCCTCCACGCTCAAACCCAGCACTTTAACTGAAAGGAGTCACAAGCTCTCTTGGTTTAATGACAGAGTCAAACCTTTCCGTGCCATTCTGTGCAGGCCTCCTAAGAAGTAAACTAACCTTAGATAGTGTCTATAACCAAGGTGGGCAATATTTTGGTCCTCAGGCAACCTATTATTCCTCTGGAGAATAGAGCGATGAAGGAAGAGAGGTCCCACAATGTAGCAGGGCAACATCACACTTGTGGGTGGGACTGGAATTCTCTATGATTTGGAGGCAAGGAATTTATTCTCCCTGTTGTGCTAACTGTATCAAGGGATTTAGAATCATGCATTCAGATTACATATTGTTTTCATTTAATATGTTTTCCACACCAGCATTAAATTTTTGGCCAGAGCTTTCTGAATGCCATGCAAGCAGTTTTAGAGTCTGTTTGTAGCTTTGGAGCCATTGGTTGGTCACTCTTGGTATGTTGAATGGCCTACCATTGGCAAGAATAAAATATAAAATAAAATGTTAAAATACTTTCTCTTATAGTTTGATTATGTGTACTATTGTCAGTTCCCAAAATAAAATACATATGAAATACTTTACATAGTTAGGGTTATTTTCCTTCTAAAGGAGAATATTATTAATACAGCACCATCCAAATGCACCAATTATAAGTGTTCTTACTTTAGGAAGTTTGCAATCTTAGATTTACATTGGGGGTGGGGGGAGCAAAGGAAGAGAAAATGAATAGAGGAATTGTGGGAGCAATGTGTATTCATATATTGATTGCATGTGCAAAGGGGTCTCCAACCTTTGCAACTTTAAGTCTGAAGGACTTCAGCTCCCAGAATTCTCCAGCCAGCAAAGCTGATAGGTAAACCGTTCACTTACAAAATTCTTAAGATGTTCATAGACCTACATGTATGTCTGTGTATTTGCTGTATAATTCCAGGTGCAGTTCAGAGGTGCTGGTTGCCCCTTTTGAAGCCTTACGTGGCATGAGACGAGGTTATTTATGGGACAACCTAGCTCTGATATCTCCCGTTCCATCAAATCAGGCAGTGAGTGCAGGCATGCTCTAGGTCTCTTGGATGAAAGCAGGGTCATCTTGGAAATGTGTCTTGTCTGTTATGATGTCTCTGTTAGATAATACTGTATTTTTTGGAGTATAAGACACACCTTTTTTCCTCTAAAAAGAGGCTGAAAAGCTGGATGCATCTTATACATCGAATACAGCATTTTTTTGCCTCCTGAAACCCCGCCCCTTCTCCAAAATGGCCACGTGCATACCCTTATGGAGGCTTCCAGAGAGCTCCTGGAGGCTGGGGAGGGCAGAAATGAGCAAACAATAGGGCGTTTTTGCCCCCCCCCCCAGCCCCCAGCAGCACTCTATAAGCCTCCATAAGGCTATGCATGCTATTTTTTGACCCAAAAACGGCACGTTTTCATGATAAATGTGCCGGTTTTTTGCTCCTTTTTAACCCCCTCCCAGGAGCACTCTCCAAGCCCCCCCAAGGCTATTCATGCCTTTCATTTGAAAAAAACCTGGCACATTTTTGCGAAAAACAGGCCGTTTGGGGGAGGTTTGCACAGTGCAAAAATGGGTTTTTCCCCCCTTTTGGAAAGCTGTTTAGTTAGGGTGATTGATGAGAATTACGTTGGTCAAGTACTGTGCCTGCAGAAACAAAGATTTGTTCCAAAGGTGGTCACTGATTTCCTTCTCCAGCACATGGGTAAATACACCTGGAAACATCTACCTACCTACCTACCTACTCTCTCTCTCTCTCTACCTACCTATCGACTGTATCGCTCTCCCTCTCTCTCTCTCTCTCTCTCTCTCTCTCTCTCTCTCTCTCTCTCTCTCTCTCTCTTTCTCTCTCTCTATCCCTCTACCTACATATCTACACTCTCTTTCTTCCTACCTATCTACTGTATTTCTCTCTCTTTCTCTCTCTCTCTATCCCTCTATCTACCTACCTACTTTTTTAAAAAAATTGCCTCTTCAAAACCTGGGTGCGTCTTATACTCCAGTGCATCTTATACTCCGAAAAATACGGTAGCTCCATCCAAGTGATTCAGATGGTCCTACTGACCCTTGTGGCCTTCAGGAAAGTGGTGAATCTATCTATGTGTATGTGCCTTCTTTCTTATCTCCAATGTAGTGTCTAATCCAGCTGAGCCATTTGATATGTGTGTGTGTGTGTGTGTTTGTTCGTTAATATAAAGTGTCTCTACAGCTGACTGTTGTTTTTGTTAAATAACCTAACCTTGGGAAGATCCTAGAGTCCCATGAGTTGAAAGCAAGATGTTCTTCAGACACAACTATGTTCATAAAATTGATCAGGGCAGTTTCTTGCTATAATGAAGATAAATAATTCTGCTATTAAGATTATCACTCACACCTGGACATATTTAACACCATCAATGAAGAATGTTCACAGGCACCCCTGCAATTAAAGGAAATGTTACCATGGAACATATTTCATTTGCCAGGTTGAAAGGAAAACAAAGACAACTTCTTGTCACAATGAAAACCAGATGTACTTCATTATAAAAGAGAGAGAGTTAATTATAGTGCAGATAATTTAACAATAGGCTCATGGCCACTGGCTCCTAAATGGATAAACTCGGAGTAGAAGAGTAAATATATCCAAATACCATTGACGTAGACTATCATGGAGGGGAAAAACCTGCAGTTAAATTTCACATAAAGTTAACATTTGTCATAAGATTTGGACAACAAGCTGCACAATGGGATCCGACCATTTTCTAGAAGTGAAATCTGAGTAAATATGTCTAGACATTTACCAAGTAATATCACAGTTTAAATAGAATCATAGGATGGGATTGAATGTTGTGCAAGCAGAATTTTGCTTACTTAGTGAAACTTTCTATTCTCTTGAGACTACTCTTAAATTTTCTTCAGAGGTCCCCAACCTTCCAGGTACATTTTATGGGGATGATAAACTGCTGCTCCATTAGCAGACAGAGATCTCTGGAGTCCTTCCATGTCTGTTTATTAGCACTGCCTGGTTAGGGAATTATCCATTACTAATGTATTTCTTTCAAGGAGGTACTTCATTCATTGTTCTGTATCATTTTTGCTCTCCCATGACTCTGTCTCATAATTTTGATATCCCGTCCCTTGATATATGACGTATTGGCTTGATAGTTGTCTTGCTGGGAGAGACACTCAGGCAAGGTGGGGATTCATGGTGTGGAAACACTACGTATGACAAGGATTTGGGTGAGCTCATTGACAACAAGTTGAATATGAACGAGTAGAATGTGACAGCTGCTCAAAGGACAATGGGCTGCATTAGAAGAAACAATGTATTAGCTTCTGGTGAGGATGTGGTGAGGTAGATGTGCCTAAATGGTCGAGGATGACATTACAGCCAAAAGGAGAAGTCAGAGGACTGACCTTGATCAGCAAAATCTCTCTGGAGAAAGGAGAGGTAATGGACTGATGGCTTAATAACCTCTCTCTCTCTCTCTCTCTCTCTCTCTCTCTCTCTCTCTCTCTCTCTCTCTCTCTCTCTCTCTCTCTCTCTCTCTCTCTCTCTTTGTCTCTCTCTCTCTTTCACACACACACCCTATCCATTTATCTATCTACCCATCCATCATCCATCTATCTGTCTGCCTGCCTCTCTCTCTCTCATCTATCTATCTATCTATCTATCTATCTATCTATCTATCTATCTATCTATCTATCTATCACCTTTATCCATCCATCCATCATCTATCTAGCTCCATCCATCCATCCACCCACCCACCCACCCAGCCAAAGTTTAATATGTCTTTTAAAAGCTTTTTAAAAATCTTTTATATATTTGTTTCTATTCTGGCTGTACACCGCCATGAGTCCTTTGGGAGTAGGGCAGTATAAAAAACCAGTAAAACTCAAACTCATCCATCCATCTAATCTATATCAGTTTATTTTTATTCTGCCATTATTTTTATCAGTAATTCAAGGGGGTGAACATACCTAATATTCCTTCATCCTCCTGTTTCCCTTATAACAGCAATCCTGTGAGATGGGTTGATCTGAGAGAGGTTGACTGGCCACAAATCACTCAGCTGCTTTTTGAACCAAGCTGAACATAGAAATCGTTCTTGTGACTCCTTCAACTTTATCTCTAGGCAAACTAATTTTCTCATTCTCTGAATTTCTAATCTGATGTGGATGTGTGTTAACATTTCCTTCCCCTAGGCTGGGCTGAAAAGAATGACCAAGAGTATGCCGGTCCAAACCAATAGGTGCATGAAAAGTGAAAGAAGATCTCTGAATGTGATGCTGAATTTGGGATCCTATGGTGCTGTGGAGCCTGTGATATTTATCCTGAGGTCTAGCAACTTATCTTGAAGGTTCCTCATTGTTGACCTTCAGTCAGGGGTGTCAAACTCAAAGCCCATAGGCCAGATCCGGCCCACAATGTGGTCGGATCCGGCCTGAGGGACTGTCCTGGTCTGCCCAATGCAAAGAGGAAAAACCACCCCGGTCTACCCAGTGTGAAGAAAGATCAGGCCAGCATAGCTTCAGCCCAGTTTACCCAATGCAAAGAGGAAAGATCAGGCCAGCATGGCGTTGGCCCAGTCTACCCAATGCAAAGAGGAAACATGCCAGCAGTTTGGCAAGTGCCATCAAGCCGGCCATGCCCACCCAGTCGGCCACACCCACCAAGCCGGCCATGCTCCCCCCCCCCCCCGAGGTCAACCACAGCCCTGATGCGGCCCTCAATAAAATTGAGTTTGACATCCCTGCCTTAAGTATTCTCTCACTAGCAGGTTCATATCAGAATCAAACTGGAGCTGGTTTTAAATTTATTTAATTCAAAGTATTCCCAACCCAATGGCCACATCGCAGCGTCTAAGAAGCAAATTGAAAGAGCTGTGGTTACCCTAAATTATTCAGGGAAGTAACTTCTATATTGTTCCAGTATGTTTACAGCAAAGCAAGCACATAATAATGTTCTGAGAGATGTCAGCTTCACTCTATTTTCCTACATATTTCCTATGATGTAGCCCTTTCTAAAGACTAGACTACACCGGTTAAGAAGGTCTAGTCAATTTGTAAAACAAATGCAATCTTTTTAAAGATCAAAATCCAAAAGTATCTTTCTTTTCCGAAATCTTTGCTCAAGCAAATCTAATTTAAATTACAGATTTCATTAGGCAAACGTCTCCAAGATTGGCTAATTATTATCCTTAAAAAAAAAGAAAGAAATAATTCATTTGGTTCAAAAGATTTTCACAGAATGAATTAAAATATTCTCCTTAACAGTCACATCTCAGGTCATCTATAGCTGGCTGGTTCTCCCCCCTTTTGTTTCCAACAAAAACAGAGAAGAAAGTTTTGAAAGATGTTTATTTTTATAACTAGGGATATATACTGTGTAACCTGATTTTTTTTTAAGAGCAGTTGTCAATTTCAGTCTATGTCGCCCACTGAAAAGTAAGCCTGACCTCAAGGAAGGGGAGCCGCTCCAGATAAATGATTAATAATCAATGTGTCTGCTGTCTTCTTTCTGGTTATTATTATTCATCCCCAAATATTTATTTGATAACCATGAAAGGATGGTAAGACCAGAGAACAATCATGCTACATTAAACAGGTGAAGGATAAACATCTCTAAATGGATCATCCGGATGCAATTCCTTGGGCCTTCAGGTATTGCTGCTAGATTCTGGACATTTCACCAAAGAGAAATATCCATTTTGAACAATAAATAACAGAATAACAGAGTTGGAAAGGACCTTAGAGGTCTTGTAGTCCATCGCCTCTATTTAGAGAGGAAACCCTACACCCCAACCTTTTTGGCACCAGGGACCGGTTTCATGTAAAAAACATTCCGCGGACTGGTGGGAGCCTCCAGCGGGTGAGTCGAGTCACGTGGGCCGCGTGCACATTCGGCAGTCACGTGCAACCGGGCGGGAAAGCTACCAGGGGTCCCGGGTGAAGGATCCTCAGCTGGGGCAGGGAAGGATGGGCTGCGTCCTGGGCAGGAGGGCCTGGCAGCCCCTTCCCCCTGTGCAGGGCTGGGTGGTGCCCTGAACCCCCCCAATGCAGGCCGATGCCCCCATCCTGCCCCTGGGGTGCACCTCGGCCAGCTGCCAGGATAGCAGAGCGTTTGCTACACTTTCCTAAGAGTTGCACTACTCTCTCTGCCGCTCACTCCGGCCCGGTTACTATCAAGCCACGGACCGGCACCGGTCCGTGGCCCGGGGTTTGGGGACCCCTGCTCTAGAGGCCCTTCAGACAAATGATTGTCTAATCTCTTCTTTAAAAGTTCCAGTATTGGAACATACACAACTTCTGGAGAAGTGGTGAGTTCCGGATTCCGTTGCAACCGGTATGCTGCGACAGGGCCGGATGTCCACCTTGGGCATGCGCGCTGCACACACATGGGCACGCCACTGCCCTACGACGCCTCAGCTGCTTGGCAAGGTTGCTCAGGCACCATATGCTGTGTGTTCTTGCGCAATTGGCCTGTTTCTCTCAAAAAGAGGTAAGGAACGCAGACAGGCAGGTGGGCCCCCCAAAACACCATTCTGGTACAATGGCCGCTGCTCCCAGCTGCCACCGGTACCTGCATACCGGGCTGTACCTCCCAGAACCCACCACTGTTCTGGAGGCAAGTTGTTCCACTGGTTAATAGTTCTAACTGCCAGGAAATTTCTCCTTAGTTCTCGGTTGCTTCTCTCCTTGATTGGTTTCCACAAAGATGGAAAGTGCTAAAAGATATGCTCTGGTGGATCTTATGAATTACGAGGCAGGGGTGTTAAGAAAAATATATTTATTCACTCTCCTATTTGTTTTTACTCAAGGCCCTAGTGCAGACATTTTCGGCACCAAGTGCCCAAACTGAAATATGCATGCATGCCCTGGAAACCCAAAGACCAGCTGGCTGGTGCGTGCATGCCTGGTTTTTGGGCAGGTTTTTTGGGCAGTTTTGGGGCCATTTTCAGGTCATTTTCCTACTGTTTTCAGGCCAAAAACAGCCTGAAAATGGCCCCCAAACCAGCCCATTTTTCAGACTGTTTCCCAGCACCCGCAAAGACTAGTTGGCTGGTGCACATATGTGTGCTGGAAACCAGAAGAGCAGCTGGTGATGTTGTGCCTGCCCACAAAGAGGGCTCTGTATGCCACCTCTGGCACAGATGCCATAGGTTTGCCATCACGGCCCTAATGGATGAAATATCCTTTCAGAACCAGGAAACAAGTTGGTATGCATGAGCCTCAGAATCGCCGCTGGGCTACTTCCAGAGCTCTGGAGCTGACTACGATCTTGGTTAAGCAACCCTGTGCCAAGCTCTAGCTTTCCTCCATAACAAAACTACAGAAAAGTCATCATTCAAGAGATGTCTACCATAGATATCCATTAGGGCAGGGGTCTGCAAAGTCGGCTCTTTTAAGACTGGTGGACTTCAATTCCCAGAGTTCCCCAGCCAGCATAGCTGGCTGGGGAATTCTGGGAGTTGAAGTCCACCAGTCTTAAAAGAGCCGACTTTGCAGACCCCTGCATTAGGGTGATTGTGCAGCTTTTTTCTCCATCCCTACTTCTAATTTATATTATTCTTTGCAAGAATAATGATATAAAGTGTTCAGGGACTGAAAAGAAGGATGCATTAAAGAACTCACGTCACCTTCTCCTTCCTGGTCCAATGGGACAAGATATGCCAGGATCTCAGCTGCTGTAAATGGATGCATAATATTTTCAAGAGCGGCTCTAAAACACTCTTTGGAGTGTTCTACTCACATGGCTTTCTTTTAGCCACATCTGATGTTCGTGTGCAGGAGAGACCAGGGTTGGCAGAGTTTTAACTAAAGGAGGCATCATCCAGTGGAGGCTAACACTGGTGCGAAGAGCATATAAATGTCACCATTTCCCCCAGCTCCAGTTTCTTTGCTGTTTGGAGATTTCCAAAATACCTGGAACAGACATTCCGAAGGTAAAGGTGAATGCAAGGAGGAATGGGCAAAAAATCAATGCTCTCTTTCCTTTTGCCCAAGCGGAGATTTTCTCATTACACTCTTAATACTCATCGGAGGTTAGAAACTCACCTATGCCTGAGTTGTGAAAATCCTTGCAAAATATTTTTGTATTGACTAGAGGATGTAGAGTTCGATGCACCGAGTACCAGACTTGAACCTGGGTCCTAAACTATGGAAGAACTTATTCTCTCTTAATCTCGGGTCTGATTCCTATCACCAGGTTGCCACAGCACAATTAGAGACCACGAACCATTTCCCAAGGCAGGATCATTCTTTGTTTGCCCCCCCCCCCCAGCTAAGAGGAAGGCTACTGACTCCCATTTTTTTCTGCTGCACATCAAAAATAGTATTTTCCAACATGTGTCAACTCAGTGTCAGGATTCCAAGTAACATCCCCAACTAAAGAAGACTCCAAGGCTTGAGTTTCCCCAAAGTTCCATTTTATTAGAGATGTCATATTGGCACATCTGGGAATACTCGAATCTGAAAGCTTCCAGGTTTCCTCCACCCAAAAGAAAGTCCAAGCACCTACCCAGCACCCACAGGTCCATCACATGACCCAATCAGTCACCATCCAAAACTGGAGATGCCTCCCAGTCACACCATCACAGCTGCAGGGCAAGGTGTCCTTGACTCCCTGAGAAAAGAACGTCATCTTGACTATATATCACCCATACTCTATATAATCCCCCCCTCCCACAGTAGAAAATGGTGCTGCTCTTCATTTCATTATTTCATTCCATTTATTCTCTTTTATTTATTTATGTCAGGTCTGCCTCTGTCATTAACCATGAAAGAAACCACTCGATTCCATTATGAAGAATTTAGAGTACTTTTACTGGTTATGAAAAGGAAGCAGTCATAGTAAAGCAAGGTCTGAAGCCAAAGCACGCGAAATCATACATATCAATAATATCTAACTCCCTCCCCCACACACATTCCCCACCCTAGTGTCCAATCCGCAAATCCCCCAGGTGTCATGTGGGTTACATCTTCAGGGGCAACATCAGGTTGGTATGCAGGATGGTTGGCCTTGACCATCTCAAGGCACCAGCCTTCGGCATGCACAGTCGATGGTGAGAACATAACTCCCTTTTCTTTTCTTTTTTTTTTAAATCTTTATTAATATAAATATAAAAATAACATTTAACAAATATAAAGAAAAATCGACATACATTATTAAGGCGGAAAGGAAGGTAGGGGAAGAGGGGAGGAGGGAGATAGAAGAAAGAGAAGAGAAGGGTAGACATACCGGGGATATAAATTATTCCCCAAATTCAAAAGTTTTTGTTTGTCCCAGTCTGTTCTATTCATTCTTATATACATTTTGACTTAACTATCTGCCTATGTATCTCTATAATTATCTTAAGTTCATTGTCGTCTCACTTGTACCTTGTATTTATTCCATGTTTATACTATTTGGTTGTTCACTTTGGTATCCTTTTGTTCTCTTGTCGTACCATATGTACCATTTTTCCCATGTTTGAGCATAAATCGACTCTGTTTTATCTTTTAAGATATATGTTAGCCTATCGGATTCAGCACAGTTGAAAATTTTGGATATGACGAGGTGGTCTGTTGGTACATTACTATCTTTCCATTGTTGCGCAATGGCCATCCTTGTTGCTGTTGTAATGTGTATAAAAAGGTACCAGTCTTGGTTCTAAGTTTGGTTTGGTTTAATGCCAAGTAAGTAAGATTCAGGCTTAAGAGGGAAGTTGATGCCTACTATTTCCATCAGCCAGATTTGTATTTTCTTCCAAAGTTGGTTAATTTTTGGACAAGTCCCTTTTCCAATATCTCTCCTGCACCAGTTAATCCCATTCCCAATTACCACAGCCCCCACCTCCCTGTTACAATGGCAGCCGAAGCAAGCAGCAAAAGCGGAGGCTGACAATTTATTTTTATATTCACCCAACTCAAATGGATTCTGGGTAATGTACAAACCAAGATTGTAAGTATTCTCCTACATTTCAGTTACCTACTGTGCTCTGTGGTTGTCCTCCATGGCCATTTCATCTTGGGTTGCCAGTTTTTCTTTCTAACCCAAGGAATAGAAATAATGCTAAATAAATAATGTATTATTTCCTTCCATTAAAAAAAAAAATGCTGGTGAAATTGCATATTGCAGAGTCCCTTCTTCCCCTCCTTTCCTGCTCTTCTCTTCGCCTTCCCTTGCCTCATTCCTCTCCCTCTTTTCCTCCCTCCCTCCCTCCCTCTGAAATTGACAAGAGTTCTCCTTCCAAATAAAACAGGCCAAAAGGTGAAACACTTTCTACTGGTTGATCAGTAGATGTATCAGACCAGAAGGTGCCAATACGAAGGGAACCAGGATATCTCCAAACGCCATGTCCTTGCTTGCTTTCTCAGCACAGGTGGGAAGGAAGAGAGAAGCAGGGGAAGCCACAAATGACTACATATCCAGCCATTGTTGTGGCCAAAGCAGTGGAAAGGACTGGGAATGGATTTCTTGAACTGGTGTATCTATGGGACATTCAACAGGTGAAGGCCACAGTGTGAAAAAAGCCTTATTCCCAATGCCTTCTATGAGGCAAAAATTAAACTGCTAAAACTACTGGGGGCAGAAAATGGCAAGAGATGCCATTTTTTGTTTTGAAGACACCAAAAATATTGTATTAGAAAACCCCCCAACAAGGGCTTGGTTTGTCTCCAAGGCCTGGAGACAAATGTGTCTCCAGCTACGTCTATTTTCTCCCTCATAAAATGTTCCAGCTATTCTAGTTTAAATAAATATTGCTTTTCAGGTTTGGTCTTCTGCTTCTAGCGCTACTATTATTCACTTGGCTTCCCAGATTACATCACCCTAAGAGGGACTGACATGTTGGAAACACTAATATTCAAAAACACTGATACTTCTTTATGTTAATAGATGAGCCATCTGCTAATATAATATTTCACTAGCGGTGCCCTCCTGGTGGTTCCATAAGATAAATCCTAGAGTGCCTTTAATTAACCAGAGAAAGCAGAAACAAATCTCTGTGGGATGATAATATTTACAGCCTGAAAAAGAAAGAAAATAAAGAAGGGAAGCCCATTTAGCGAAAATTAATTACATTTACACATGTTTTGGAATTAAATAAAAAGATGCTGGCAACTATCAAGGATCCTGGGCTGCTTAAAAAGCCTTCAAAGCGACAACAGCTGCATCACATCACTTCTGGGGATGGGGAAAGGGGCTGAGATGGAAAAACAGCAGGAAGAATCTTTGAAATGTATACTTATTTGTTTTAAATTTACCAACTTTCAAAGATGCCCTTGAGATTACGGAGTGAAAATAATGTGGTGTGTAACCCCACCTCTTTTGGAGATCTGAACTTCTTAAAGTCGGTAGAGAGTCTCAGTCATCCAGGTCATGGTTGTCCTTAAAAGTGCTTTTTCGGGAGGCAACTGGACTTTCTTTTCTTTTGAAGACATTTCTCTTCTCATCCAAGAAGCTTCTTCAGCTCTGACAGGATAGAGGGAATGGAAGGATTTAGATTCCTTGCAGACAGCTGGTCATCTGCATCCTTTTAGAGGGTCATTGAAGCACTTGGAGGTTTATCTGTGTCCTTAGGGTCACCTGAGTAGCGCTCCTGGTTCCTATAGTTTGCAATTTTTTCCCTCTGGAAATCCATTCCTACTCCCACACCATTCAAAGGTTGTTCATCCCAAATTGTATAGCTAAAAGTCTGTAAAGATTTGCAGTCATCCAGGTCATGGTTAACCTCTAGCACAATTGGGGAGCAAGAGGAAGCATTCTGAAGCCAGTTCACAATCAGAGACTTGGGAACTCTAGAGGTGTTGTGTGGATTGTGTTTCTACTGATGGAAACTCTTGTCTTGGTTCTCCTTTTGGTTCTTGGGCTGTCCTCTTCCCATAGAGGTCCAAACTTATAGATTTTGCCACTAGAGAAGTCCCTAAATTAAATAGGGATCAACCTCTTGCCAGCTTTCTCTCATACTGACTGTTGGTTTATTTAAACATTCCCAAATATTATACACGAAATATTTATTACTAGGAAATGGAATGATCTCTCCTCCCCTCTTTCCTTCCTCCCCCTCTCTCCCCTCTCCTCTATATCCAGTGGTAGGATTCAATTTTTTTTACTACCGGTTCGGTGGGCATGGCTTGATGGGCGTGGCTTGGTGGGTGTGGTGTGGTTTGGTGGGTGTGGCTTGGCTTGGCTTGGCTTGGTGGGCATGGCAGGGGAAGGATACCCATTTCCTCCCCACTCCTAGGAGCAGGATGTTGAAAAATCTCCATTCCCAACCCACTCCAGGGGAAGGATACTGCAAAATCCCAATTCCCTCCCCACCCCACTAAACTGCTTTCCAGCTCTGTTCTCCTGTGCAGGGCAACAGAAGAAGACCCAGTCGATCAGCTGGGACTTGGGAGGCGGAGAATAGATGGGGGCAGGGCCAGTCAGAGGAGGTATTTGCCGGTTCTCCGAACTACTCAAAATTTCTGCTACTGGTTTGCCAGAACTGGTCAGAACCTGCTGAATACCACATCTCTCAGTTGATCTATAAATTTCTTTCTTTCTGATGCTATCAGAGTCAACATATGGAGCCATTTAAAAGGAACAGATGAAGGACATTCCTTCCACCATTCCATGCAAGCTCATCCTTCCATAGTTTCCGTGTGCTCTTCTCTGACTTTACACCCAACCCTGTCACCTATTTAGCTTAGCCTCTTGTTTGGTCATTAACCAGTGGTGGACCTGTGGTTGCCATAAATACACTGAAGGAGGAGGGAGGCTGAGAGTTAAAACTGATATCAGCTCCGTTTGGAGAAAGAGGCACATTTCATTTGCAATTAGGGCCGAGTAGCTCAAAGCATGCATAGAATCCCCCCCCCTAAGAAAGAAAGAAAGAAAGAAAGAAAGAAAGAAAGAAAGAAAGAAAGAAAGAAAGAAAGCAAGAAAGAAAGAAAGAAAGAAAGGCATTTTAAACAAAAGATTTAAGGCCAAATGTCTTGCAGATTTTTTCTGTTCAGAGTTTCCCATAATAAGGTTGAGGATTCAGAAAATCACCTGTAATCAGCAGAATCAACCAAAAAACTTGTTAGGGTACAGCAATTGGTAATATACTTCCTCACAGTAGATATTAACACAATGGAATGGAAATTATTGGCGATTTCGCCTAGTTGGAGATATTTATATAATAGTCTTAAGATTGAATTTTCCAGCCAACCTGCCACTAAAATAGAGAATTTAATGACATGCAATATTTCTTATTACCATTGATCACAAATCCACATGCTATGAAGCATTAAAGCCATTCTGTCTCTATATAACAACATTCCTTTCTAGCTGTGAGGTGTTTATGCTTCTGTTCAGTTTGCAGTACGATCATTCTTGGTATCGTTGCTATATTTTTCTTGATCTCTCTGCCACTATTTTGTTTACGGGTTTGCAATTTATTGCATTTATGAATTCTTACCTTTACAAACATCGGGTCTCCAGCGGAGTCCAACTTACAATACCACTTTCCTGTACTGCTTAAGATTAGTTAACCAAAAGGAAAATGCTTCAGGGTAGAAATAGCCAAGTTTTGTCCATAGACAGAATTTTATTGTGGTCATTGACAAATAAAGAAAACGTTTTATACATGTACTTTCACATCTGCAGGTATTTTCACACATCTAAACTTTATATGTATAAATCCATATTTGCATGCATGAGTTATGCCATCATCCTGAATTTTAGCAGAACTATCACGTGAAATGTTAATACCACTTTATAATGCCTTGGTAAGGCCACACTTGGAATATGGCATCCAGTTTTGGTCGCCACGATGTAGAAAAGACGTGGAGACTCTGGAAAGAGTGCAGAGAAGAGCAACAAAGATGATTAGGGGACTGGAGACTAAAACATATGAGGAACGGTTGCAGGAATTGGGTATGTCTAGTTTAATGAAAAGAAGGATTAGGGGAGACATGATAGCAGTGTTCCGATATCTCAGAGGGTGCCACAAAGAAGAGGGAGTCAAACTATTCTCCAAGGCACCTGAGGGCAGAACAAGAAGCAATGGGTGGAAACTAATCAAGGAGAGAAGCAACTCAGAACTGAGAAGAAATTTCCTGACAGTGAAAACAATTAATCAGTGGAACAGCTTGCCTCCAGAAGTTGTAAATGCCCAAACCCTGGAAGTCTTTAAAAAGATGTTGGCTAGCCATTTGTCTGAAACGGTATAGGATTTCCTGCCTAGGCAGGGGGTTAGACTAGAAGACCTCCAACTCTGCTATTGTATTATTGTATTGTATTACTTGCAATTTGTGTTACCACTATGGAAGTAAACTACTACCACCACCACCACCATTACTACTATTACTTCTCTCTCTCTCTCTCTCTCTCTCTCTCTCTCTCTCTCTCTCTCTCTCTCTCTCTCTCCCCTCTCTCTGTGTGAATGTGTGTGTGTGTATGTGAGAGAGAGTGTGTGGGGGGGGTGAGTGTGTGTGTGTGTGTGTGTAAAAGAGAAAGAGAGATAATACCTGAAATATTCTTTTGACACTGAAAATAATAAACTCTTGTACACAAAAAAGTGGAGTGTCAAGTGAAAGACTAGTTTAGAATCATTCTCTTTGACATCTTGTTTTCAGCAGTGATGAAAAGCATGGTAAAACCTTTCACAGGCTTCCTATCTCAATGCAAACTGACTTTAAAAGGGCAAGGAGATCCCTGATAAAGCAGTGCATAGAGATGATTGCACAGATATTTCTTGTGACCAACCACAGCTTATACAAATGCACGATAGGAATACAGTACAAAGATTTACAACTCCACCAGAAACTCCTCAGGCATGAGCTAATCCATAGTGGAACACCTCAGGCCAGGGTTGTCAAACTCGATTTCATTGAGGGCTGCATCAGGGTTGTGTTTGACCCGAGGGGGGGCTGGAGTGGGTGTGGCCAGGGGGCGTGGCCAGCTCGACATCACTTGTGTCGGGGGCACTTGTGGTGGCCTGAGCGCTCTGCCAGAGAAAACAGGCTCCCGAGCTCCGTTTTCAGCTGCAACTGCCTCTTGCAACCCTCTGCCAGCAAAAATGGAGCTTGTGAGGGCTGCATGTGGCCCTTCAGAGCTCGGTTTTCATTGGCTGAGGCACTGCAGGCCAGTCATTTGCTGTTTCCAGGGCAGCCCTGTGGGCCAGATTTAAGTGCCCCATGGGCCAGATCCACCTACCCCCACCTTGGGTTTGACATCCCTGCTCCATGGCTCGGGACCTAGCTATATACGAGACCGCCTCCTGCCCCATACATCCCTTCGTCCGATCCGCTCCCACAGAGAGGGTCTTCTTCGGGTGCCGTCAGCGGGGCAATGCCGGTTGGCAACACCCAGGGGAAGGGCCTTCTCTGTGGCGGGCCCAGCCCTCTGGAACGACCTACCCCCCAACCTCCGCACTATCTCGGACCTCCGCCTCTTCCGCCAACGTCTTAAGACGTATTTATTGCAACAAGCCGGCCTAGGATAGCCCCCCCGTTTCTGACTTTTTAAGAAAATTTATAATTTGGTAAGGGTTTTAACATTGGTTTTAGCACGGGTTTACTAATTTAATACATTTTAATTGATATTTATTGTATTTTGTGTTTTTTAATGATGCCTGTGCACCGCCCTGGGTCCTACCAAGGAGAAGGGCGGGGTATAAATTTAATAAAATGAAAATAAAAATAAATTAGGCCTTCTGACATTGTTGAACTTTGGGACACCATTCAAATAGTAAGGGATGTCAGGAATTGTAATTCAGACAGATCCAGGAGGTTATTGATTTCCTCTTCCTAGATTAGCACAAGATCTGACATTATAGGATTTGGAGGTGTCCCCTGCTCCTGCAAAATTATAAGCTATTTTACATGGTAATGGTAAGAAGGCACTGACAATGGCAAATTTAAGCAACTCATAAAGCTCCGTTTTGTAAGAATTATTCAGTTGGGCCTACAGTCTTAGATACTGCTTTTCAAATAAAATAAAATCTTAAAAAATCTCTCTGCTGATTTTGTCAACTTTTGGCAACCTGCCATTGCGTTGATCAGGTGGTCTGCTGACCTCTCCAAAGAGCAGAACTGTGAAGCCACTCATGAGCAGTTCACTAAATCATTGCAGGGAATGTTTTGGTAGACAGTTGTTAGACATCATCAAAGAACTTCCGTGTGGTGCCCCCATCACTCAACATATATATAAAAGTCCTTTGGGTTAACATCAGAGAGATGTGTGCCATTTCCAACACAGTCCATGTAGAGCTTGAAAAAAGCTGAAAAACAGATGGTCACAAACAGTGAGAGAGGTCTCTGAACCAGCAGCGCAGTGGTCAGAGTGCAGTACTGCAGGCTACTTCTGCTTATTGCCGGCTGCCTGCAATCTGGCAGTTCGAATCTCAGCAGGCTCATGGTTGACTCAGCCTTCCGTCCTTCTGAGGTGGATAAAATGAGGACTCAGCTAATTTCCACATTTCACAGTACCACTCTTCTATTCTAAAATTCACATCTAATTTCCAATATCTAGCTATTATAATTCTACTCATTATAATCATAATTCTAATCAGTTCTTTCTCATATTTTGTTGGTTCTATTTCCTTAATTATCAACAATAATATAGTTTCTGATCTCAATATTATTGTTTTCTCCATCATTTCAAATATCACTTTCTCCAATTGTTGCCAAAGCTTTTTAACTTTATCACATTTGTACCACATATGTTCATAAGTCCCTAATTCCATATCACATCTCCAACATTTTTTACTAATTTTTTTATCCATCAATGATAATCTTAATGGAGTCAAATACCATTTCCAAACAACCTTATAATTATGCTCTTTAATCCTTACAGATAAAATCTTCATAATTCTACTCTTCCAATTCACATTCCAATCTAAATCTGATATTTTAATATTAAGTTCTTTTTCCCAATTCATCTTCATCAGCATTTGTGGTTTTCCATCAAAATTTATAATCTTATAAATCTTACTAACGAGTCCCTTTAACCCAATTTCATCTTTCATAATTTGAAATACTAAATGTTCAAATTCAGTTTTATTTCTACTTATCGTGCAATTTTCCCTTACTTTCTTAGTCCATTTTTCTATTTGTATTTTTTCAAACCAGCCTAAATCCAATTTTTCAATAATTTCTTTTTTCCTTCTTTCATTTTCTAAAGTTTTTAGCCAATCTATTATAATTTCTATATTTTCATCTTCAATTACCTTATCACGAGTTATATTGGTTTTAATCGGCCAATTTCCAATTGTATTCCCCAAAAAAATTATATCCGGAATTAGAATTTTAACAAATTTATTCCAAATTTTACTCAATCCCTTTAACCAATAGGTATTAATTACCCTTTTTGATTTTGCTTTATCTAAAAACCATGTTGAGCCAAATTTCTTAATATCTTTTAACTCTAAATCTCTCCAATGACTATCTTCACCTTTAAGTATTTTTACCACTGTTCGAATACCGTAGGCCCAATAATAATTGAGTAGTTTGGGGATTCCTAATCCACCTTCCTTTTGATTTTGATACCACATTTTCTTCAGTAATCTGGGTCTTTTCCCACCATTACAAAATTTATCCAATTTCTTCTGATATCTTTCAATATCTTTCTCTGTCAAATTTAATGGTAGCATCTCAAATAAAAAATTAAACTTTGGTAACAACATCATCTTACACATTGCAATTCTACCAAACCAAGACAGCTTTATCTTTTTATATTTATCTATCTTTTTCTCAACTTCATTCATCACCACATCATAATTAAGTTTTTTCATTTCTCTAACTTTGAGTGAAAGTGTTATACCCAAATATTTCAATGTATTTTTAATCCTTATCTCAAATTGTTCTTGCATATTCTCCCGCTCATTACCATTATTATCCATTAATAATTCAGATTTTAACCAATTTACTTAGCTTTAAATGATAAAATGACATGTGATATTAAAATTAGAAATGGTATTTATAAAGAAGATATTTTTTGGAAAACGTGGAAACCATTTGTGGACTATGCGCTTGGAAATTTGGACGCTTCGGTACCTGTACCCAGAGAACGTGGATTTTGGCGATCATGAGGATATATCCGAAGAACCAAATCTTCCTTTCTTATGTATAGCACAGGGTGAAGTATTGTATGTGTTGTTATAATGTTTAAAAAATTTAATAAAAACTTTAAAAAATAAAAAAAATAAAAAAAATGAGGACTCAGATTATTGGGGGCAATAGGCTGGTTCTGTAAACCACTTAGGAAACACCGTGAAGCAATATATAAGTCTTAAGTGCTATTGCTATTAAACTTTTGTTTATTTAGAAGAAACTATCACTCGTAAACTCATGTTTCAATCAATCTGAATTATGCTATTACTTCTGATTTTTGCACATTGCAACTCGTATTTATGGACATTGCAAATTATTACCGAAGAGCCATGCAGCTAAACATTGTATAACTTCAACATGCTCAAGAACTTTTCTACTCTCTCTTCAAAATAAATAAATAATTAAATAAACCCTGTCACTATTTCAATTTTATCGGAGCAGGGAGAAATTAAGGGATAATAATAATAATAATAATTTTTAATTTTATATCCCGCTCTCTCTCCCCAAAGGGACTCGAGGCGGGGCACAGGCACTTAAAAATACAATTAAAACCACAGACAAAATACAAAATTAAAAATGAATTAAATTAATTAATTTCTGCCTAGACATCTAGGCAGAAATTGTGGCCAGTAAATTGATGACCATATGCCATAATTAAGAATTTTAATCAGACTTTATTCAGTCTGATATAAACCAGAATATATTTTCTAGGGCAGGGGTCTCCAACCTTTGCAACTTTAAGTCTGAATGACTTCAACTCCCAGAATTCTCCAGCCAGCAAAGCTGGCTGGAGAAGTCTGGAAGCTGAAGTCCTTCAGACTTAAACTTGCAAAGGTTGGAGACTCCTGTTCTAGGGAGTCCGGTTAAAAATCCATATGTATTAAACATTCTTACATATATACATAATATATACATAATGTTACATAAATATGCACTGAGTTTATTTTAAGATTGACCGAATATATACAATAGTATTGAATAACAACGGTAATAATATTTAAATATTATGAATGTGAATGCCCCAACCCTGGAAGTCTTTAAAAAGATGTTAGACAGCCATTTGTCTGAAATGGTATAAGGTTCCTGCCCATGCAGGGGGTTGGACTAGAAGACCTACAAGGTCCCTTCCAACTCTGCTATTGTATTGTAAATACATTTTAAAAGGATCTGAAAGTCTTTACTCAGTCATCCTATTAATTTTCTGAAAGCCAAGCCAAGAGTGAGTCAGCTGCTTAAATTAAGGAAAACCTAATTAAAATTATACAAATAATAGGTATGGGGGGGATCAACCTTTATCACCCTAATAGTGGCATATCAGAATATTTTACATTTTTCCCCATCAATACGAGACATCCTCATTTGATTTAGGATATTAGTAGTCATCGTGCCTTAACATTCTGATAGCAAGTCTATAGAATAATTAGTGTTAGTTCTTCTGCAGTATAATTGAATTTGTTCATGAATCTGTACGTGTCTTTCCCTTTCCAATGGCAATACACTGCCACTACCATCATCCCTAGCCTGTGCGTTATACCCAGTATCTACTAAAGAATGGAATATTATTGTTGTAGATGTTGAACTGATACGTTCTCTTAAAACACTGGAAAAATTAGAAAAGCAAAGAGCATTCCATGCAAGATGGCTAAAGCCAGAGGTGGGATCCTATTGGTTTAACAACTGGTTTGCTGAGCGTGCGCTAAGCAGGGGGCAGTTTAGAGAATACTTACCTTTCAGATTGCTGATTGGGAAGGAAAACAGCTGAGGTGTGGCAATCCACTCTGCCGTGCGACTCAGCGGAGTAGATAAAGCGCGGGGGTGGGCCTACAGCTGATCTTTAGAGCTACAGGTTTGTCTGAACCGGTCCAAACTGGTAGAATCCCATCCTTGGCTAATGTGTATTTCCACTTATGTGATACAATTTATTTATTTATTTATTTTATAAGGCAACCTACACATTCATAATTCTGGATTAAAAAAACAAAAATAGGATACATTATCTTTACCATGAACCACAAATGTTTCTCTAAAATGCTTAGGACCTCCCACAAGTAGACCAGGAATAAAACATGAGATTTGGGGCTATTTAGCTAAAACAAAAGTAGCTGTGATAGCTCAGGTGGTTAGGGACCCTAAGTCAGAAGATCACTGAGAAGTCGACAGCTTGACTGTTTGAAACTCGAGAGCTTGAGCTGCATGAAGGAATGAGCTCCGTCAGTTTGTCCTGGCTCCTGCCAACATTGCAGTTTGAAAGCATGCAAATGTGACTAGATAAATGGGTACCACTTTGGTGAGAAAATAATAGGGTTAGGGTTAAGCATCTCTGGGCAACCGTGATGTCATCGGCTTATCCTTCAAACCGGAAGAGCTTGTAAATCCCTTAATGCCTGTTGATTTGATTCCATAATAACATGACACACTACTAATGTAATCCAGATTTTCGTGTGTTTGTGTGTGTGTGTGTGTAAGGCTGCCCACTATATCAGTTAAAATAAAAAAGCTACAGTGGGAAACTCAGTTAATAAATGTTTTAACTCCAAGCCTTGGATCGTCCAGGAATTGATAATATAATATGCATTACATGTGGTTTATAAAGCCCTCTGCTCAGTAAGTTGTAGAACAGAAATAATGATAAAGTCCGGAAATTGCAGTTTTGCTTTTCCATTTAGATTGTACACAACACCGTTCAGAGTTGTCAGGAGAGACACTACAGCAGCCATTGTCGTTTTCCACTCAAGATTCTGTCCAACAAAACATACATTGAAACAAAGAATTTTAAACACTAAGATTCAATTGAAGCCAGAACTTTTCTTGTTGAGATTAATGGGCAGACAACTAGGAAAGAGCCTGATTATTTTTACATATAATCCCAATCCCAAAACTGCTGTATGCACAAACATGGAAAGCTTCTGATACACTCACTATGGAGGAGTAATTGATGAAATTGATGAAACTTGAATAATTAAGGTAAGCAAAATTTAAGTTAAGCACTTAAGCAAAATTAAGTGTTTGCTTAGAAAAAGATCAACATTTATTAGACTAGAAACAGTGGGTCAGTGGCAAAGACGCTGAGCTTTTTGATCAGAAGGTCGGCAGTTCAGTGGTTTGAATCCCTAGTGCCACATAACGGGTGAGTTCCCGTTACTTGTCCCAGCTTCTGCCAACCTAGCAGTTCAAAAGCATGTACAAATGAATTTTAAGTAGGAAAATAGGGCCCACTTTTGGTGGGAAGGTAACAGCGTTCCGTATGCCTTCGGCATTTAGTCTTGCTGGCCACATGGCCACAGAGATGTTTTTGGACAGTGCTAGCTCTTTGGCTTAGAAACGGTGATGAGCACCGATCCCTGACTTGCACCTTTACCTTTATTTTAAAAACCTTTTGTAGACATTTTGTTTTTTAAAAAAAGATAAAAGTGGAGGTGGACTCACAACAGAGCAGATGATTGGTGTACCCTGTTGCTATATTCCAAAATGTAAAATGGCACACGATTGAATGTAGACTAAACAAGTTTTCTGACCTTTTAGTTGACTAGATGTCTTCTCTAGGATGAGCTTCCTGGAAGACAGGATCTGGACCAACCCTTGGTGTTTTGGTGCTGCCTCCAGATGCCACACCAAATCAAAAAGGATAGAGCAAAGATAGCTTCACTGAAATAGCACAAAGCATTGGCTTGCAATGGAAAGTATTTAGAACATAGAATAATCGTTGGAAGGGACTTCAGAGGTCTTTTAGTCCAACCCCCAGCTTGAGCAGCAGATCCTATACCTGTGATGGCGAACGTATGGCACGCCCTCCGCAGGCTTCAGGAAAGCCTCCAAAGCCTGGGGAGGGTGAAAAAACGGGCCTACCGGAAGTTTGGAAAGGAGGCATTTCTGGCTTCTGGAGGGCCTCCAGGGGCTTCCAGAGGCTGTTTCCCCCCCTCCCCAGGCTTCAGGAGGGCGGGGTGGTTGTGCACGCAGGCATGAGGGGGCAAGGCAGTGAAGGGTCATGCGTGCATGCGTGGGGGTAGGGCAGCAGGGGTCATTCAGGGAAGAGATAGAATTATGGGTGTGGACACACCTGCTTTTGGCACCCAACCCCAAAAAAGTTTAGCCATCACTATCCTGTACCATTTCAGACAAATAGATGTCCAGGCTGATGGAGCACCTACAGCTTGGAATTTGTGTCACAGCTCTGTAGGGAAGGTACAACGTGTGAGCTCTCTGTGTTAAGAGCTGTGATTCCTGCCATTTATAAAACCCTCTATCAACACGGGAATAAAAGATGTCAGAAAGTAGGGCTCTTTTATATCCTCCTTAAAATGAAGCAATGCTCCAAGATGCCAACATTTTAATTAAGGGCCCTTATTTGCTTACAGCCAGGCACTTAAAGTCATTTCCCTTAACCGCTGGTGCCAAATTTGTTTCGAGCTGGTATATCTCCACGAGTCTTTCTAAAAGTGGCTGGATTCCATCAAGGCTCCTGACCTGAAATGAACTATTTAGAAATGAATTATTTGTCGAGGCTTAGCAAGTTATTTTACCGGGTATCGCATTTGGGGGGGTAACAATGAATCTACTCTTCACATGCTGGGCCCTGTGGTTAAGGAGAAGTGGATTAGTCAGTCTGAGGGAAGTTGGATTGGACAAACACATTTTTTTTAAATGCCCCATTTTAGGCCTCCTGCGAGTCTCTATATAATAATTCAATTAAAGCACAAAGAAACCAAGGTCGTTCCCCCCCCCCTTTCTGTAAACCTTCAGAGGGTTGAATGTTCCATTACCAGCCTGAAGATATATGGGAAATGTAGTTCCTTTCTCCTTAGCCTTAATATTATTGCCGTTTCAATGAATTTTACTGCAGTCCTCCCAGCAACTGTTTCTTCTAACCAGAAACTTCACCCTCACCTTTTATGATGGCTGAATTGAAGACTAGAATTCTCATTCTGAACAGTCTATTTTTTACAGCAACTTATCAAACAGTGGCCTTTAGCTGTTGTTCTGTGACAGCCACTCTATTAAAATCCTGATGTAAACAAGTGGAGAAGGTGAACTAGAAGAGCAGATATTTGCACAGCATTACTGTCAGGTAAAATTTTAAAGATAGGTTTTATGAACCCATTACTTGCAGTCAAGGCTTCTGACTACAGCATCAGAAATCATAGAGGAGACAAAGTGACTCCTGGGAATCAGAGGCTGCTGGGAATCAGTATGAAGCTTCCTTCGGGTAATTCAATTTAGTATAGGATCCTTTTTCCACCCGTGTTAAGTGACAATCTGGCTGGGAAGCTGTGCAGGTGCAGGATGTGACAGCAAGCAGGTTTACCGTCTGATGGGAATGTTACGGGCTTTTTGTTATCACTTAGCTCCCAATTACATCACACAGATAGGCGCCAGGTAACATTGGGATGACCTTTTTTTTTTTAACCAATAAAGGAGAATATTTGCTTGTCCTACAGGCAGAAGACTGGCAGAACATATCCATGGAACATCAATTAGCTGTCAGAATACATGATGAAAACTCTTTAATTTCACAACATACGGAAAGATTTCGTTTCAATCGGGGAAAAATTAGTCCAAGCCAAGTCCAGAAAGTCCAGGGAATTTCTAGAACCCCTGGCACTCTGACAAATTAGCCATCAATAGAGATATAAATGTTAGCAATATCTATAGCAGGGGTGAAATCCAGCAGGTTCTGACAGGTTCTGGAGAACCAGTAGTGGAAATTTTGAGTATTTTGGAGAACCGGCAAATGCCACCTCTGGCTGGCCCCAGAGTGGGGAGGGAATGGGGATTTTGCAGTATCCTTCTCCTGCCACGCTGACCAAGCCACACCCACCAAGCCATGCCACACCCACCAAGCCACAAACACAGAACCGGTAGTAAAAAAAAAAATTGAATTTCACCACTGATCTATAAACTGTGCAAAAGAGACAATCAACCAGCCAAAAAGGGAAGAAAAAACCCCAAGCACACTCCACCAGCAATCAGTACTCTGATCAGCATAGATTCATGATGACGAACCTATGACACGCGTGCCACAGGTGGCACATGGAGCCATCTCTGAGGGCACCCGAGCTGTTGTCCTAGGTCAGCTGCAGCACATATGTGTGCACCGGCCAGCTCATTTTTGGCCTTTGAAAAGCATCCAGAGGGCTGGGAGAGGCTGTTTTCACCCTCCCTAGGCTTCAGGAAAGCCTCCGGAGCCTGGGGAGGGTGAAACATGGACCTATATGTACTACTGGAAGTTCTGAAATGGGGCGCTTCCAGCTTCCAGGGGGCCGGGGAAGGCTGTTTTTGCCCTCCCCAGGCTTTAGGATGGAGGGGGCGTGCACGCATGCATGGGGTTGGGTGAGTGGGGGATTAAATTATGGGTGAGGGCACGCACACCCGCACTGTTGCACGTGCATGCACGCTTTTGGCACCCGAGCCATAAAAGGTTAGCCATCCCTGGCATAGGTTAACTCCAGGGGTGGAATTCAATTACTTTCCCTACTGGTTCGCAAATGTGAGCGTGTCCACGTAGTCGCTTCACTCACACTTGCCCCGCCCACGCATGGGCTCAGCCTTCCGCGCAAGTGCTTTGGTTAAAAAAAAAAAAGACCCTAAATGGGATGGCATAGAACTGGGGCGGGTGGGCAAGCTCACCCACGATTTCTGCTACCAGTTCAGAGGAACTGGTCCAAACCAGCAGAATACCGCTTCTGCTTAATTCCAAGATTAACACTCAAAGGCCCAACAATCAAATAAACAATACCCCGATCAAGAAACTGTCAAAGAAGCCAACAGCACACAGCCCAACCAAAGGATCTCTAAGATCGCCCCCACCAAAACTGACAGGGCAAGCCACTGGTATATAAATTGACAGCAAATCACATTCCTTCCTAGCACTGATGATGTTACCTAGTTTGGGAAATGAAATGTCCGCCGGTTAAGAAGCAAGCTCAGAGAGCACCCAGGACCCCTGAAAAAAATTAAAATACCAACTTCAGAGAAACAAAGGAACAAGCCTTCTGGGGGATCCAGATTCCTGAGGACTGGCTTTAATGTTTACTAAGGTGAAGTTCAAAATAACACCCATCTACCTACATGCTTGTATTTCAACACAAAACAATTCAACAGGTAACAACTCTTTTCTAAACAAGGGAGTTTTCAATAGTCGCAGTATGCTTAACATTGTTGAGATTCTGTTGCAGGTTAACTTTAGCACCAGACTTTGGCAAGGATGACCGGAGGCTCACTTAGATGGTGTGTGGTTTGTTTTTCCTTTGTTTACCTTTGTTTTCCCCATTTCTCCTGTTGTTATTACACACACACAAGCCCCATTTTCTTTTAATGACCCCATAATCCCTTGCAGAGTGGAGTCTGGGCAACTGAAAGGAGCTGAGTGTTTACTTGTCAGATGCCCTTCCTGTCGCCAATGCGGAATTTTTTTTCCAGCAGATATCTTCTCACTGTGCCCAGAGAGAGAGAGAGATCTGTCTCTACCTAGGATCGAACTCACAGCCTCTTGATTGTGAGGAGAGAGCTCCACTGCCCCATTTTTCAATCCTGTTAACGATTTGAAAACTGCCCAGAACTCACGGGGAATTAAGTGGGCATACAAATTTAATACATTATTACTAATTAATTATTCTGTCGTTAGCTTCATAAAATTCTTATTTGGAAAAATGCTACAAATACATGCTAGAAATCAGAAAGATCCACGCATAGCCAGGTTTCCTCTCCTATCCTGGGGCCTTGTTCTTATTTGAAGCTAAATATCTGAGTAACTTTAGTTAAATTGTAATCCAAGTATATACCATAACCCCTCTAGCCTTCTGGCTTGCTGTACATCCTCTCATCAATTGGGGGGAACGTCCACAGAATATTTGCTGTTTATGATCATCCCCAGGGATGGTATTCACTTACTTTCCCTACCAGTTCACAAACGTGATCATGCGCTCGCTCGTTTTGCTCGCTCGCGCCTCATCAATGCATGTGCTTAGCCTTCCACACATGCACTTTGATCGCACACAGATCTTGCACACATGCACACGGCTTGAAAATGTGCCTAAATAGGATGGCATAGAGCTGGGGCAGGTGGGAGAGCCCATCTGAATTTCTACTGCCGATTCGGGCAAACCAGTCCGAACCGGCTAAATACCACCTCTGATCATCTCCATTCACAAGAGAAATTTATAGGTTTAGAATTATTTTTCAGTGGACGTATTTAATGTTTCATATGAATTCGGTCTCCACGGAAGCATGAGTGACATAACAATCCCGAACATTAAAAAGAAAAGAATAGATGACATCATGTTATACCAAAAAGAAAAAAAAGAAGAAGAAAAAAGACCACGTTCAGTGTTACTTTTCCACACTAGCATTTTATATATGAGTCAAGCCGTCTCATGAATGACAGCCTCTGTCATGTCTGGTTTAGCCCCAGCTTTGTTGTTTGAAAGAGTAAAATGCTACTCTCATCTATCTGAAGCAAGGACAGAATACACATGCAATAAATAAATTGATCCTGAGGGACACAGGTACGGCTCACTATTTTTCACCATGGTCTGTGCAGCTTCAAAAACAAAAACAAAAAAAAACCCACCAACTCAAAAAGGGAAAACATCAATTGAGAGGAATGAGCTATTAAGAATTTCGCAGCCATTGTCTTTCAACCTATCATAAAGTTCAGGTACAAAATGCAACTCCCCCCGCCCACTCCTTCGCTTTGGGGTAAGGCTTTCAACATTAGATTTCCAATACGTTAGCACTCGGTCAAAGTGGGTTTCATTTTTAAAAAATCAAGACGAATGTTTTCAAGTTCTAATTTTGTTGTATTTAAGTACAATGCAGTGGTGGGTTTCAATTTTTTTAGAACCTACTCTGTAGGTGTGGCCTATTTTGTGGGCGTGGCTTGGCAGTCATGTGACAGGGTGGGAGTGGCCACCTTTTAAAATGTGGTGAAACTCATTTAACAACACTCTTGCTTAGCAACCAAAATTTTGGACTCAATTGTGATGATAAATTCTTTCTTTCTTCCTTTCTTCCTTTCTTTCTTTCTTTCTCCGATTTGAGGGGGGAACCACGAGTTGTTCCACTAGAGGGCATGCCAATCCAGAGGGTCGTGGGGAGGGGCAGGGCCGAGGGGAGACCATCCTCCCGGTTGATGGCACGCAGCCATTGGTTACGAACGGTCGGGTGCCACAACCCCCGCAGGCTAGGTGGTCAGAGAATACAGAGCCTGGGCCTGCGGCTGATGTTTTGCAATGCCAGGTCCGTGGTCAACAAAGCCCCCCTCGTTCATGATCTTGTGTCAGAGGTGGAGCCGGACCTGGTAGGAATTGCGGAAACCTGGTTGGGCCACGAGGGAGGACTCCCCCTCGTTGAAATGTGCCCACCAGGCTACCGCGCTTTTCATCAGCCCCGGGCCCAAGGTAGGGGTGGTGGGGTAGCGGTCATTATCAAGGAAGGTCTTGAGCTGAGAGAGACCATTGTGCCACAGACTACCGGTTGTGAGTCCCTCTGCGTGAAGTGGGGCCTAGGGAGGCAGTTGGGCTTGCTGGTCATATACCTGGCTCCCCGCTATGTAGCAGCAGCCCTGCCCGAGCTCCTGGAGGTGATCGCTACGGTGGCAGTGGAGACCCCCAGACTTATAGTCATGGGGGACTTTAATCTGCCATCGTTGGGCGAATCATCCGAGGTAGCTCGGGAGTTCATGGCTTCCATGACGGCCATGGACCTGACCCAACTAATTCAGGGCCCCACCCACGAGGGTGGACATACACCGGACCTCATTTTTGTCTCAGGCCAATGGAAGAGTGATCTGGGTATAGGGGATATAGTCATCACACCCTTGTCATGGTCAGACCACTCACTTCTCCGGCTCGACTTTCCGACCGCTGCTCCCCTCCGCGGGGAGGCGGAACCAGAATCACCTATCTGGGTCCGCCCCAGGCGCCTGATGGACCCGGATGGGTTCCAGACGGCGCTTGGGCCATTTCCTGTACCCCTGACCCGCGCCCCGATGGAGGACCTCGTGGCCGCATGGAACATTGCGACCACGGGAGCCTTGGATCAGGTCGCGCCCTTGCGGCCTCTCTTGCGGCGGCGAACCACCCCGGGCCCTTGGTTCACCGAGGAGCTGAGGGGGATGAAACGCCACAAGAGATGCCTAGAGAGAAGATGGAGGTCTACTCGATCTGAATCTGACCGGACACAGGTAAGAGCCCATTTACGGACTTACATTGTGGTGCTGAGAGTGGCCAAACGTCATCATTGTGCCACTCTCATAGCATCCGCAGAAAACTGCCCTGCCGCCCTGTTTAGGGTGACCCGCTCTCTCCTTCAACAGAGGGTGCGGGAAGCCCCGCTACAGGGTAGAGCAGAGGAATTTGTGACTTTTCTGCAGGAGAAAACCGCTCAGATACAGAATGAGCTAGCCCCCATTGATGGTCCAGTGGGATGCCATGAGACAGATCTTGTATGGGAGGAGTTTGACTCCATTGCTTCCGAGGATATGGACAGGCTACGTGGGCAACTGCGAGCCACCACATGTTTATTGGACCCGTGTCCCTCCTGGCTTGTACTGGCATCCTGGGAGGTGACACGAGGCTGGCTCCAAGAGGTTGTCAACGCTTCCTTAAGTGAGGGTTCCTTGCCTGCTTCCCTAAAAGAGGCTATGGTGAGGCCCCTCCTTAAGAAGCCCTCCTTGGACCCAGCTCTTTTAACCAGCTATCGTCCCGTCTCCAACCTTCCCTTTTTGGTGAAGGTTGTTGAGAGTGTGATGGCACAACAGTTTCCCCGTCACCTGGAGGAAGTTGATTATCTAGACCCACGCCAGTCCGGCTTCCGGCCCGGGCATAGCACCGAGACGGCATTGGTCGCGTTGGTCGATGATCTCTGGAGGGCCAGAGATGGGGGTTGTTCCTCCATCCTGGTCCTATTAGACCTCTCGGCGGCTTTCGATACCATCGACCATGGTATCCTATTGCATCAGCTGGGGGGGTTGGGGGTGGGAGGCACCGTTTTACGGTGGTTCTCCTCCTACCTCTCTGGCCGATCGCAATTTGTGTTGGCAGGAGAGCAGAGGTCGACCCCGAGACCCCTCACATGTGGGGTGCCTCAGGGGTCGGTCCTCTCGCCTCTCCTGTTCAACACATACATGAAGCCGCTGGGTGAGATCATCCGTGGTTTTGGGGTAGAGTACCATCTTTACGCTGATGATACTCAGCTGTATATATCTACCCCAAACCACCCCAACGATGCCGTAGCGGTGATGTGCCAGTGCGGATCTGGATGGGAAGTAACGGACTCAGGCTCAAACCGACCAAGACCGAGTGGCTGTGGTTTCCGGCTGCCCGATTCAACCAGCTGACTCCAACGCTGGCCATAGGGGGCGAACATCTTGCCCCTGTGGATGGGGCGCGCAATTTGGGTGTCCTCCTGGATACCCGGCTGTCCATGGAAGATCAAGTGACAGCCGTGGCCAGGAGGGCGTTTCACCAGGTTCGCCTGGTGCGCCAATTGCGCCCCCTATTGGATCGGGACGCCCTTCGCACAGTCACTCATGCTCTCGTGACATCCCGACTGGACTATTGTAACTCTCTCTACATGGGGCTCCCCTTGAGGTGCACCCGGAGACTTCAGTTGGTCCAGAATGCAGCCGCGTGAGCAATTATGGGAACCGTTAGGTTTGCCCACGTTACACCGCTCTTGCGCGAGCTGCACTGGCTGCCTGTCGTCTTCCGGGTGCGCTTCAAGGTGTTAGTCATCATCTTTAAAGCGCTCCATGGCTCGGGACCTAGCTACCTGCGGGATCGGATCCTGCCTCATACATCCTCACGGCCGATTCGCTCCCACAAAGAGGGACTTCTCCGGGTGCCGTCCACTAGACTGTGTCAGCGGGCGACGCCCAGGGGAAGGGCTCTCTCTGTGGCGGGCCCGGCCCTCTGGAACGACCTTCCCCCCAATATTAGAACGACTACGGACCTCCGCTCCATCCGTCTGAAATTAAAAACACACTTTTTCCGCTTGGCCGGCCTAGGCTAGTCTCTCTTTCTATGGGGTTTTAAACTTATTTATAGCTGCTGGGTATTTTAGTTTAACGGGTTTTAGCACAGGAATAGATTTAATTTGTTTTTATATTATGTATTTATATTTGTATATTTATTGTTTTTACTTTCCCTGTGCACCGCCCCGAGTCCCTGTGGGGAGCGGGAGCGGTCTACAAATTAAATTTGAATTGAATTGAATTGAATATACTTAAGTTCCATTCGAAATTACAAAGTCTCTCAAAGTTGTAGAATTGGGGGAAAAAAGTCTACAAGGATCATCTAGTCCAGCCTTCTGCAAAGCACAGGAAAACCAGTTAAATCACTCTCAAGAGAGAGCTGCCCAGCGTCTTCTTAAGAGATGGAGAGCCTCTCTTGTCAGACTGTTCTATTGTTCTGGATACTATACTGCACCCTAACCCCAAAAAAGTGACTTATGACTGTTTTTCACACTTATGACCATTAATAATAATAATAATAATAATAATTTAATTTTATATCCCGCTCTCTCTCCCCAAGGGGACTCGAGGCGGGGCACAGGCAATTAAAAATACAAATAAGACCACAGACAAAATACAAAATACAAAATTAAAAATGGATTAAATTGATCCTGCGCTAAAACCCATAAACTAAACTAAAAATACCCCTAAAACCCCTAACCTAAAAAGAGACTACCCAAGGCCGGCCAGGCGAAAAAAGTGTGTCTTTAATTTTAAGCGGAAGGAGCGGAGGTCCGTGGTTGTCCTGATATCGGGGGGAAGGTCGTTCCAGAGGGCTGGGCCCGCCACAGAGAAGGCCACATTGCATGGTCACATGGTCACATGATCAAAATCCAGCTGCTTGGCTCCTGGCTCATATTTATGACGGTTGCATGTCCCAGAGTCATGTGATCACCTTTTCTGACTTGACAAGCAAAATAAATGGGGAAGCTAGATTCACTTAACAACCAGGTTACTAACTTAACAACTGCAATGATTCACTTAATAACTGTGGCAACAAAAGCCATTAAATGGTGCTTAACAAATGTCTCACTTAGCAACGTAAATTTTGGACTCAGTTGGGTTGTAAGTCGAGAATTACCTGTAATGGGTGCAAATTGCAGATTTTGTATAAATTTATTTTTATTTTATTAAAATAAAATGTAAGGAAATGTAAGGAAATGTAAGGAAAACCTTCCAAAAATTAAGATTCAGAAAATATTAGATCTCCTTCACTTTTGTTGATTTTATTATGCTGCAGCCTGATTCTACTGTTGTTGGAATTCTGGTTTTTTTTTTTTTGCATTAATCTACCCTCAGTACCCATAATGACAAAGTGAAAACAAAAATTTAAAAATATCTGTAGATTTATTAAAAAGAAGGTTCCTGCCTAGACTAGAAGACCTCCAAGGTCCCTTCAAACTCTGCTATTGTATTAGTTTAAATATTAGATTACTTTACATTGTAAGTGTGAAAAACGGTCATAAGTCACTTTTTAGTGCCACTGTAACTTTGAATGGTCATTCAATGAACTGTTGTAAGTCAAGGATCACCTGTATTTGTGGTCCTAGTTTCTGGGGCAATGGAAAACAATACCAGACCATCTTTCACATGGAACCCTTGTATGTTTCTGAACACTGATATCATGCTTCCCTTGGCCCTCTTTCTTTGAGTCAATATCCCACATTTGTCATTAGTTTTATTGTCTTCCTCTTCTAATGCACCCCTCCTGATCTGCATTAGCCTCTCTAATTGCTGCCTCACACTGCTGACTAATGTTCAGATTATTGTTAACAATCACACCAGAGGTGGGTTCCTACTGGTTCGGACTTGTTTGGCCGAGTAGGTAGTAATTCAGCTGGCCATGCCCCTGAGCAGCAGTGCTGTAGGCGCCGCCATCTTGTTTTTTGCTTCTGTGCCTGAGCAATTTTTTTACTACTGCTCATGTATCAAGCGCACGTGTGCGCAAAGCGTGTCCCTGAGCAAACTGGCAGTAACAGAATCCGGAACCCACTCCTGAATCACAGCCTTCTCTAACATAACACATCCCAGCCATGAATCCTCCATCTTGTATTTGTAACTTGTATTTGTCCCTCCTAGATGTAATATCTTATCATTTTCCCTGTTGAAGGGCATCTCTCTTTTTTTGGTATAAGTTTGTTTTACAATGTAAAATATACAAATTCAATATCTATGTAAACAATTGTGCTGCCTGAGTACAATTGAGTTTGAGTTATAGTATTGGTTATAGTAAAAATAATATTGTTAAGATTACTATATATGTTAGTCTATATTATATGATCATGTACTGTAATAATAGTAATATTTACTTACCCTATTTAGTAAATCTTCATTGTAATTGATCCTTCTCATACTTTTAGGTTTCTAACTTCTGTTTCTACTGATTAGCCATTGATAAAACCATTCCCATGTTAAAAAAATATACAGTTTCGTATCCTGTTCTATTTTAGTTTTATATTCCTTATATTTTCTACTTGACAATTTAATACTTTCTCCCCTAAATATTGCTTTCATCGTATCCCAAACAATTTCAAATTTGACCTCTCCATTATCATTCAATCCCCAACTTTCTTCCCATTTTTTGAATATCCATATTTTATCCTCTTCCTTTTTATACAATTTTTCATCATATCTCCAACCTCTTTCCTTTTTCTCAAAGTTAAAACCAATTCTCACTTACGAAAGATAAAAAATGTTTGGAGGAATTGAACTTATTAAAAACTAAATTGATAGAAGAAGATATCGAATTAGTTAAAAAAAATTTAAGGTATTTAAATAGGGACTTTTTTGAATTTAGTAATAAAAATTCTAGGTTATTGGCAAAGATGGCGAAAAATAAAACTCAAAAGAGAGAAATTGGTTCTCTGATAGATGAAAAAGGTATAAGGTGCTATAAGAGATTGGAGAAATGTGAAATAGCTAGGAATTTTTTTCAAAAATTATATTTAAAGAAACCAATCGATTTAGAAAAATTGAAGAATCATCTTGGAAAATATGCTATAAAAATAGATCCAACATATAAAGACTTGATGGAAAAAGATATAACACAGGAGGAGATCAACGAAATAATACAAGAGTTAAAACTAGGGAAGACCCCAGGAGAAGATGGATTACCTGCGGAATTTTATAAAGAATTTAAAGAACTAATAACACCAAGACTGCAAAAACTATTTAATGGAATTTTACATGGTGGAGAAGTCCCGATGTCATGGAATAAGACAGTAATATCTATAATTCCTAAACCTGATAAAGATCTTGAGAGGATCGAGTCCTACCGACCCATTTCTTTAATCAACCAGGATGCAAAAATATTTACAGCTATTATAAGTAATAGATTAAATAGTTTTATAGATAAATATATAAGTTATAATCAAGTAGGTTTTGTTAAAGGTAGATATATGAGTGATATAATTAGAAGAGTATTGAACATTATAGATGTTGCTGAAAATAATGGTGATGAAATAGGTATAATATCGTTAGATATTTTTAAAGCCTTTGATTCTGTACAATGGGATACTATTAAGGTAATTATTGAGGCATTAGGCTTTGGTAATAAATTTATACATGTTATTTCAAAATTGTATCAAAAAAGTAGTGCAAAGGTAAAGGTGAATGGAACAATGACGGGAGAGATTAAATTGGAAGCAGGTACGAGACAGGGATGTCCCTTGTCCCCAACATTATTCTTGTTAGTTATGGAGGTTTTGATTAAATTGATAGAAGAAGATGAAGGATTGGAAGGGTACAAGGGATATAAGATAAATTTGTATGCGGATGATACCTTGATTATTTTGAAAGATATAGAGAAAGATTTAAAGAGGATAAATAAACATTTGATAGAATTTGAAGAAATGACAGGTTTAAAGGTAAATTGGTCAAAATCTGAACTACTAATGAATAAAGATGGTAAGGAGTGGGAAAATATGCAAGAACAATTTGGGATAAGAGTTAAGAATACATTGAAATATTTGGGGATAACACTTTCACTCAAAATTAGAGAATTGTAAAAAATTAATTATGAGGTGATGTTGAAGGAAGTAGAGAGAAAGATAGATAAGTATAAAGAGATAAAGCTGTCTTGGTTTGGTAGAATTGCAATGTGTAAAATGATGTTGTTACCAAAGTTCAATTTTTTGTTTGAGATGCTACCACTAAATTTGATAGAGAAAGATATAGAAGAATATCAGAAGAAATTGGATAAATTCTGTAATGGTGGGGAAAAACCAAGAATAATGAAGAAAATGTGGTATCAAAATCAAAAAGAGGGTGGATTGGGAATTCCCAATCTACTTAATTATTATCGGGCGTATAATATTCGAACCGTGATAAAAATACTTAAAGGTGGAGATGGTCATTGGGGCGATCTGGAGCTAAAAGATATTAAGAGATTTGGGTCTATATGGTTTCTAGATAGAGCAAAAACAAAGGCAATTAATAGTTATTGGTTAAAGGGGCTGAGCAAAATTTGGAATAAATTTGTTAAAAAATTGATCCCGGATATAGCTTTCTTGGGGAAGACAACTGAAAGTTGGCCGATTAAAACTAATATAAGTCGGGATAAAGTAATTGAGGAGGAAAATATAGGAAATATAGTAAATTGGTTAAGAGCTCTAGGAATTGAGAGTAGGAAAAAAAAAGTAATCCAAAGATTGGAGTTGAATTGGTTCGAAAAAATACAGGTAGAAAAATGGACTATGAAAGTAAAGGGAATATGTAAAATAGATAGAAGTAAAACTAAATTTGAAAGTTTAGTATCTCAAATTATTAAAGATGAAATTGGGTTAAAAGGACTCGTTAGTAAGATATATAAGATTATAAATTTTGATGGAAATCCACAAATGGTAATGAAAAGGAACTGGGAGGAAGACCTTAAGATTAAAATATTGGATTTGGATTGGAATGAGAACTGGAAGAGTCGAATCATGAGGACTTTGTCTATAAGGATTAAAGAGCATAATTTTAAGGTTGTTTGGAAATGGTATTGGACCCCATTAAGATTATCATTGATAGATAAAAAAATGAGCGATAAATGTTGGAGATGTAATATGGAAGTGGGAACTTATGAACATATGTGGTATAAATGTGTGAAAATTAAAACGTTTTGGCAGCAATTAGAAAAAATTATGGGTGAAATGATGAAAAGAATAATAATATTGAGATCAGAAAATATATTGTTATTGATAATTAATGAACCTGAGTTAACAAAACATGAGAAAGAATTGATTAGAATTATGATTATAATGGGTAGGATTGTAATAGCAAGATATTGGAAAATAGAGGTAAATATTAAAATAGAAGAATGGTTCTGTGAAATGTGGAAATTAGCCTTAAATGATAAAATGACGTGTGATATTAAATTCAGAGAGGGGGTTTATAAAAAAGATATCTTTTGGAAGAATTGGAAGCCATTTGTGGACTATGCACTTGGAACTTTGGATGCCTTGACGCCTGTACCTAGAGAACGTGGATTTTGGAGATCTTAAAGATAACAGAAGACACTTGAAACCAACTCTTCCTTTTGTTTTGTATAGCACTGGGTGAAATATTGTAAAATATTTAAAAAAAATAAAAATTAAAAAAAAAAACAAAAAAAATATACAGTTTCTTCTTTCTCCTTAATTTTAAGTGTTAATCTATCCATTTCTGCTCGTTCTAATTTTTTTTAAAAAAATTTACAATTTTATCTGTAGGATAAAATTTTATCTTCTCATTTTTCCATTGTTGTGCAATGTTGAAGGGCATCTTGAATCCTCAGACCAATCTTCCAAATTCTCCAGATTAGAATTGGAGTTGCAGTCATTTTGATCAGAGATCTTTGTTAACATATATTTTTTATAATGTTGGGGCCACATTTTCTGCCAAAAAGAGTGCAATTTGGGGATCCAAACTTTAAAGAAACTGTTCTAACATGGTGTGAAGAAGCAGAGAGTGATCTGAGTGCAGTGTAATCAGATTGCGACAAAATTTTTGTAATGGATGTTGAGGGACTCGCTGCCACTGTGTCTGACATCAGTGATGGTGAAGCTCCTGATGAAATTGCTGACCAGGTACAATCTACATCTTGCAATAATGTATATGGCAAGAACAAATTCAAATAGTCTTCTGTACTTTTTGAAAGCAATGGATCCAGAACCACTAGTCACAATACTGTAGTGCAATTACCTGGACTATGGCCAGCAGCTAGAGCAGTCATTATGACCTCATGTCTGTAATAACATAGCCGAAATAATATATCTGTGGTTAAGGGTTATATCCACAACATTCTCCTTTATTCTCATTTAAATTCTCACACCTTGTCAAGAAAGGACAGAGATTTTTTCTCATAGGACCTTTTTTGACAAAACCACATTCCTGGCTCCTAAAATGTTGCCATTGTCCTCAAGATGCTTACAAATGGATTGTTTTATTACCCGAAGTAACATTTTTTTTCCCCCAGAGATTGATGCTCACTGATCAATAATTACTTATTTTTCTCCTTTCCTGAACTGGAGGTCTATATTTGCTCTTCTCCAGTTTGGTAACCCCTTCTCAGTACTCTAGCCTTCTCAGAAATAATTGACAGAGGTCCCAAAACATCATCAGCCAGTTTCTTCAGTATTCTAGGATGTTTTTCATGAACACTTGCAACTTAAGGTATTCAAACTAGCTAGAAGCCCTTTTACTCTATTCTGATTGACCTGCATCCTTAGTTGTAAGAGTTATTTCAAGTCTATGCTACTTAAATCACCATTTCCTTTGGATGGAAAGACAGAGGCAAAATAGGAGCCTCACCATTTTCCTCCATTGTCTGCTAAGACTGTTTCATTTGGAATAAGCTGTGAGCCTATCACCACCTTTGTCTTCTTTTTGCTGTTGACATATCTGATGAAATCCTTCTTGCTGGATTTTGCCTCTTATTATCCTTCATTCACTTTCCATCTTTGCCTTCCTGACCTCATTCCTACATTTCTGAGCTGTATTTTTGTAGAATTTCTTGGCTGTTAGCCCATCCTTCCTTTTTCAATAAGCTTCCTTCTTTAGCCTCAGCTCCTCACAATGCCATCTTTAGATGTCTTCTCTTCCTCCGTGATATTGCTTGAGACTATGCTATCCTTAGTGTCCTTTTCAGGAAGTTCCACCAGCCACAATACTTTTGCCTTTAACACCCCCCCCCCCCATAGTATCTAACTATTTATCGTAACCTATTAAAAATTGCCTCTCTAATATTCATGGCTGGGTTTCTCTCTTGCTGAGCTTTGAGTTAAAATCATCAATTCTGGAAATGCATGAAAACATATACCCAGAGTTCTCATGATGTTAATATCTTCAGACCGCTCTTCCTAGTTAGTATAAGCCAAAACCAAGGTAGCAGGGCTTCTAGAGCAGGGGTACCAAGCTTGCGGCCCCTGGGCCAGATGCGTCATGTACTGGCCACCCCTATCTCCAGTTTAGCGAAGGGGAGATTGTCACGATACGTCACCTAATGACAACATGATGCAGCAAGTTTGACACCCCTGTTCTAGAATTCACCTCAACTTTTCGAAAGAAAAAAAATTAATCAAAGTCAATCCAATCCAAGTCAAGAATATATCTGAGACCTTATATTGGGTAGAAATTGTCACTGTAGTTGAAATCACAATCACTATATGGATGTGGAAGGGAACGTCCATAATCTACTTTACCAAATCTTCAGCCATCAGTTCTGGATGGATAACCCTTCGGTTGAGTTGCCCTTTTGCTTTTGCTTTCAACATGCGTGTTACATTTGCATTACCTTCTGGATAAGCCTTACCTGTGGACCTCTTCAGGGGTAAGTTCATTCATTCCCAATATGCATTGTTGTTTCACGCTTTCTACTGTGTGGCTTGTCCCTCATCAAGCTCAATGTTCCTCCTGTGGGATTATCTTTCGTAATTCATGGGTTTTTTTTAAAAAAAAAATCATGCTTCTGTAATCCCTTTTACATCACACTACCCTTTCTGCTAATGATATCCAGTTCATCTTTCTTGCTGCCTATACTTTGTGCATTAGTGTAAAGACATTTTTAATAATGAGTTAGATTCTCTGTTCTATTCTTGGGTGTTAATACATAGTTGGGCAAAATTCTTGGGCATTACTATACAGTCCATGAACATAAGCATAAGAAAGTGCATGAACATCTGGTGTAACAAAACTGTGCAGCCTCTGACTTCCAACTGGATTGAACCTACATCTAAAGGGAAGATCTGTCATTGTCCAGTGAGAGGATGGAGTAGCCTGCTGCCATATTGAATACCTTGTTGGCTATTGCCAACATGTCTCAGTCTGCCCATGATTGACTTAAACTGTTTTAGGGTAATCCAGCATGAGCTCTGGGCAAGTGTAGCTTAAATATGGATGTACCTTATTCTAACGAATAGATTTTTTTATTTAAGATGAAAATGCATTTCTCCTTCTGAAGCTAATAAGGAATCCAATTTTTGTTGTTCTGAGATTTTGGGAGAGCTGGATCACAACTGCAAAATGGTATAAATTTGGTCTGCCACCTATAGAAATTGTTACCGATTTTACGTTATCTAGCTCTCTTTAATTCTACAATTCAGAAAAACTTACTGCTATTTTTATAGAGCAGCATTTAGGAACAGGGTGCTCACGAGAAGCATATTGAATTCAAAGAGACAATTAGTCCCCGTGATTAATTTAAATTCCATTAATTTCTATGGGACTTAGTTAATCTTAATCTGAATGCTACTCATGAATTCTAACAGCAACGTGCTTAGAAAGCCAGTATATTTATCAGGCCCTGCATGGACAGCTAAGCAGAGCTGGAGCTCTTTACTAATTGGACAGAGGAATAGTGGGGGCCTTAGGTACACGGAGAACTTGAAAAACATTGCTCGTCACAAACCACTTCTGAATGATTGCTGATAAAACTCCCTAGACCTATCCATGAAATCATCAGAAGTTTAGTTTGACCAAATAGATTTTACCTTTTATATATCACATTCATTTATTAGAATTATACTCTAATAAAGAACTGTTACTTGCTCTAATTCACCTAATATATTATAAAATCCCTGTTCATATGTGTTACTTTAAAGATCTTTACTGACACAGACCATTTTTCACAATCATGGCAACATCATGATTTGTTATTAAATTTATGCCCAGCTTTCTTTTTTACAACTCAAGATGTCATACTGAATGCTTCTGTCTCCTTTCGTACCCACAATAACAACCTAGTGAGATGTGTTGGGCTGAGTGGCCCAAAATCACCCAACTGGCTTCTTTGCCTGTGGGAGGACTAGAATCCATGGTCTCCTAGTCCCTAGTCCAGCATCCTTAATCACTCTATTGAAACTGGTTTATATTCATGTTTTATATCTAAGAATAACAGCATCAAACCTGTTAAAAATAAAGGTAAAGGATTCCTCTGTCCAGTCGTACCCAACTCTAGGGGGTGGTGTTCATCTCCGTTTCCTAGCCTCCATAAGGTTAGACACGGCCATTTTGGTGACGGAGGTGGGGTTTCAGCAGGCCAAATGCTGTATTCGATGTATAAGACGCACCCAGATTTTCAGCCTCTTTTTAGGGGGAAAAAGGTACGTCTTATACTCCAAAAAATATGGTATATCAAAATTATTATGTCATCATACCAGTACATGTATATAATTTCGCTTCTATGTTTACACACCTTTATACACAGATATATATATAGTTAGATTTTCAGCTTAATTAATTTTATTCTTGTTTTGCAACCATTTGTATAAATTGTTCCAAATTTCATAATATTCCGACTCTTCTTTATCTTTTAATTTTAGTATTAATCTGTCCATCTCTGCACAATCCAAAATTTTTTGTATCACTAATTCGTCCGAGGGGATATTATTTTGTTTCCAGCATTGGGCAAATGCTATTCTAGCAGATGTGTTAATATGTACTTAATTTTCTTTATTTCCCTTTCATTATTCCTAGCAGAAAGATTTTAGGTTTGTATTTTATCTGTTCTCCTGTAATTTCTTGCACCCAAGAAATACTTCACTTCTGACCTATGCAATATAAAACAACGAATAATCTAACATAGCTTTTTAATCTCTACTTTGGATAATTTCATTTTGAGTCAAGATTTGGGTTTTGATTTACTTTCAACAGAATTTCTCAAAGGTTTATTTTTATTCTTTTGTTACCAGCCGAAAATGAATAGCGAAGTTTTTTTTTTAAAGACAATATAAAGAATGAGAGAATGCTGAAGAATTATGTAGATTTCTTCAAAAGTTGCACTAACTGCCTAAAGGTACCAACGTTAAAGAGTGCCGTGGCATCTAAATAAATCACAAATGATCATGGCATAAGTTTTTATAGGATAAATGTGGTTTGTAGAATTAAGTGCTAGAAAATTGTTTTTGCTGCAACAAATTAATTTAGCTATACTCTTTGGAAATTGAGTCTTTAAGGCATTCTGCTCCCAGTTGCAAAATGCATCCATTTCCGATCCCATTTGTGCTTTCTCAGCTCCAGAGCTTCTATTTGGCTTCCATCTCAGAGGAACTTCAGTCGAGTTTAATACTGGGTCCTCCCATCCACAATCCAGTCTTCTTCATTTTCATTTTCATTCATTTTATTACATTTATATCCCGCCCTTCTCCACAGAGGACCCAGGGCGGCGCACAGGAAATTTAAAAAACATACACAATAGAAGATAGACAAATAATTTAAAATATATATTAAATAATCCCCAATCCTGTGCTAAAAACCAATTATTAAAAACCCAATTTAAAACTTTTCTAAAAGTCCCCATGGGAGGTTAGGCTAGGCCGGCTTGATGGAAAAAATATGTCTTTAAACATTTGCGGAAGAGGCGGAGGTCGGTGATGGTCCGGAGTTCAGGGGGTAGGTCGTTCCAAAGGGCAGGGCCCGCCACAGAGAAGGCTCTTCCCCTGGGTGTCGCCAGTCGGCATTGTCCGGCCGACGGCACCCTGAGAAGGCCCTCTCTGTGGGAGCGGATCGGTCTAAGGGATGTATGGGGCAGGAGACGGTCTCGCATATAACTAGGCCCCGAGCCATGGAGCGCTTTAAAGATGGTCGTCAGAACCTTGAAGCGCACCCGAAAGACCACAGGAAGCCAATGCAGCTCGCGCAGGATTGGTGTTATATGGGAGCTTCTGGTGGCTCCCGTAATTACCCGCGCGGCTGCGTTTTGGACTAGCTGTAGCTTTCGAGTGCACCTCAAGGGAAGCCCCATGTAGAGAGCATTACAGTAGTCGAGACGGGACGTCACGAGAGCTTGAGTGACTGTGCAAAGGGCAGCCCGGTCCAGTAAGGGGCGCAATTGGCGCATCAGGCGTACCTGATGAAACGCCCCCCTGGCCACGGCCGTCACATGGTCCTCCAAGGACAGCCGGGAATCCAGGAGGACACCCAAATTGCGCGCCCTCTCCACGGGGGCCAGTGTTTCGCCCCCAATGGCCAGAGTTGGAGTAATCTGGCTGAACCGGGGTGCCGGAAACCACAGCCACTCAGTCTTGGCAGGGTTGAGCTTGAGTTTGTTACCACCCATCCAGATCCGTACGGCTTCCAAACACCGGGACAGCACTTCGGCGGCATCGTTGGGGTGGTCTGGGGTGGATATGTACAGCTGGGTGTCGTCAGCGTACAGATGGTACTCCACCCCAAAACCACGGATGATCTCACCCAGCGGCTTCATATATGTGTTAAACAGGAGGGGCGAGAGGACCGACCCCTGAGGAACCCCACATAAGAGGGTTCTCGAGGTCGACCTCTGCCCTCCCGTCAACACATATTGCGACCGACCAGAGAGGTAGGATGAGAACCACCGCAAAACGGTGCCTCCCAGCACGGGTGCCTTCTTCATCATCAAATTCACAGTGAGAAAGGTAATGAAATGATCTAGAAACTGGGAGACACTTTAGAGAAAGGCTTTTTAAACTTAGAAAAAAAGTCAAGAAGAGTGGTAAAAATTGCACATGGTGAGTAGAAATCGGATGAGACTCCTACCCCCAACCCATCCCTGTCATTTTATAACTGTACTAACAGACTGATTCTGCTCAATTATTATCTATCTCTATCTATAGCTAGCATTTTTCCTGTAGAAAACAAGTTTTGAGGACAATTAAAAAAAATGTTCCAACAAGCAGAAAGCAAAGCCAATATCAAAAGGGGATTTTTTTTAAACAAAAAAGTGAAACATTTGCCTGAATGAATGACACAATAGCAGGTGCAAATATTTGATATTGATAGTGGTGTTTCCCCAATCAAAATTACAATAATGACTGCTAGTTAGCTGTATGATGCCTTTGATACTGGAACTGGGAGGGAGCTCTTTGCTTTAAGACTGAGCAGGGGTGGGTTCCTGCCAGTTCTAACCTCTTGTATAGAAGAGGTTCCACAAATCTACAGTGCCGTTTAGAACCGGTTCCAGCTCCCTCCTCCCACCCATCCCCCCATCATCAAGATGAAGAGCGAGAGGAGGAATTCTGGGAGTTGAAGTCCACAAGTCCTAAAGCTGTCAAGTTTGAATACCCCTGGGGGTTTTTTTCTAAAGGGTTAGGGGTGCAAGGGTCTTGTAACTTGACAGCTTTAAGACTTGCGTGCTTCAAATGCCAGAGTTCCTGAGCCAACATTTTGGTTGCTAAGCAAGAGCGTTGTTAAGTGAGTTTCACTACATTTTACAAGTTGGCCATGCCCACCCAGCCACATGACTGCCAAGCCACTCCCACCCAGTCACATGGCTGGCAAGCCACTTCCACAAAGCAGGCCACACCTACAGAAGAGGTTCTAAAAAAATTTGAAACCCACCACTGAGGCAGTGGTCTCCAACCTTGGCAACTTTAAGACTTGTGGACTGTCAACTGCCAGAATTGAATCTGGCTGAGGAATTCTGGGAGCTGAAAGTCCACAAGTCTTAAAGTTGCCAAGGATGGATTCCCCTGCTTTAAGACATCCAGTGGGGATCTGGTTAGCACCAAAATTCTAGTCTAGAACGTATCCCAAAGAATAGTCCATATTTTTCCCATTCAGAAAGAAGTATAGATAAACACAACATGCTGATTACACTTACAGTATGTGTGAGAGAGTCTGAGAAAAGAAAGATGTAAAAATAAAGGATCCTGCAAGGTCGAATAAGGGGTTGGTCTCACCATCCATGAATAGATTGCTAAATGCATAATACTTTGAATTCAGAGCTGTGTGGGATGATTTTCTGTCTTCACTGAAATAGTGAGGGGTGCAGCCAGGTAGAATACAGGTAGACCTCGGGTTGCAAATGTAACCCACAGTTAACAGTTGTAAGCCGAGGCCATTTTAAAGCAGGTCACTGACTTGACCTGATTTTTGTGGTAATTAAACAAATGCCACAGTCACTAAGTGAAGCCATTGTTTTGCTACGGGGTGAGTTTTGCCAGAGACTGAAAATAAAGTCCAGTTTCTTGCAAAAAAAATATTGTAAATTGGGGGCATGTGACCAGGGGACACTGCAAATGATCATATATGTCAGCTGGTTGATGTGGGCCCAAATTCTGGACATGTGATTGCAGGGGGAGGGGTGTTGGATGTTGGAACTTCAAAAGTGGGTCATAAGTAACTTTTTCAAGATCTGATGGAACTATGAATGGTCACTGTGCAAATTGGTCATAAGTCAAGAATGACTTGCAACTGATTTACGTATGTATGTATGTATGTATGTATGTATGTATGTATGTATGTATGTATGTATGTATGTATGTATGTATTGTATAGTCTACAAACACATGAAAAATATATCCATTTCTTAATAATCCTTAAAGCTCCAGTAGAAGGATGCTGATTTATTTGGATGGAAGCAGGTGAAGTAACTGTTGGAAGAAATGTCCACCTGGATTCATTTCGAAGAGGGGAAAAAGACACTGGAAACATGGAGGCTGTCTGGAAAGATGGTTTAATGGTGGACAGGATCACATGCCTTGGATCTCCTGGGTGAAAAGGGAAGAGATGCTGAGAGTGCCTGGGTTTTATGCCCTCTCTGGGCTTTGAACTTCCTGGGGCACAGGAAGAGTATCCTGATTGGTTGCTGTCAGAGGTCATAGCTTGCTTTGTAGGTTGTCTGTGTGCAATATTTGGTTGAAACCTGGTGGGGTTGCAATGAAATGGCTCTGCCTGAAGAGGGTAGGTCTTTGTTATGTAGAATAGACTGGCTCAGGCCTTAATGGCCCATTGACAAAGGTGGAGGGGGCTATAAGAGTAAGTCTGTTTCCTGCCTAAAGCGTATCTCTCCATTTCTCATCCAGGGAAATATAATATTCTGCCTTTTTAATATTTCCTAGGATATTTCATTCTTCTAGGAGAGGGGTGGGTGCTAACTTCCTACATAACAATGTCTGCAATCGAATTGGCCACTTCTGTTGAGCAGAGTTAAGCAACTGGAGTGGAGCTTGAAGAAATACTGGCTAGTAACTCCAGCTACTCTAGCTGCGCAGTAGGCAACCCCATGGGTGGGGATTCTTCCCCAGTTCCAAACTGACTTTCTAATGTCAGCTTAAACCAACTCAAGACAAATATGGCTTGATTTGTTGCCTATCGTGCCACAATTTCTTTTTGCAATGATAAAAGTTTTGAATGGCTTAGGGCGTGATTCCTTTCCCCAGGGAAAGAGCCTTTGCTTCAGAGGAAGGCTGGTTGACATAGCAGCAGTGAGGTTGAGAAAACCCCCCACTGTTTTCTCTTTTCCGGTTACAAGGGGGCTGCTTCATTCTTTAAATTCTTTTCTTTTCCCTTCTGTGCGAACTGAAGGTGGAGGATGTTTTGGTTATTCCGGTGAAGTGGAATTGATGGCAACTGTGGAGTCAGCCTCGCAATGTGTTCCAGTTCCTACTGGCCTGAAAAATATGCTTTTTTAAATGCACAACATAGGCCCAACCAATTTCGTTGTATTTAAGTACAATGACAATAAAGATTATACTTATACTTCTCTCCCTGCCAACCCCATTTCACCCACTGCTGCTCTCAGCCACTGTGGTAGGAGACCAAGGGTGAAATTCAGCAGGTTCTGACAAATTCTGGAGAACTGGTAGCGGAAATTTTGAGTAGTTCAGAGAACCAGTAAATACCAGTGGCCCCGCCCCCATCTATTCTCTGCCTCCCAAGTCCCAGCTGATTGAGAGGAAATGGGGATTTTGCAGTAACCTTCCCCTGTCATGCCCACCAAGCCACGCCCACCAAGCCATTCCATGCCCACCAAACCACGCCCACAGTATATAAGTGTAAGTGCTATTACTATTGCTAATCTCAACCAATCCGCTTTCCCTGCCCTCCTGGAATACAAATCCCACCCCAGCCAACAAATAATCTCAGAATTGTTAAGATCTTCCAATCAAAGGGTAGCAAAGGTTTTGCCCACAATGGAAGAATAGAACAAGTTAAAAGAACAACGGTCGTACGGATTTACCTAAATGGGAATTATCCAAGCTCCAGGAGCGGTAGTTCAACGTTAGCATCTCCAGGAGACTGAATTAGTATTTTGATCAAAAGCTGTTGAGACAGACGGGCAGGATTTATCTGAGCCCAACGTAAGAAAACTCTCCTCAGCTCCGTGCACCTCATGATAGATTCAGATTCGGAAACTCCACCCATCTTGCATCTCCAGCAAACTTCTGTATTTGCCTCTAATTACTTCAAGGGAAACATGGCAGGTTTTCCTTCATAATTATGGCTACCTCAGCCACGTTATCGCTGACGAGGGAGCACTTACTTACAGTGGATGCCACAGAATGCACAGCGTACCTTCAAGGGCAAATTGGGAAGGCCGTGCTTCGGTAAAGGTGCCCATTTCAAGCGAATAAGGACCATCAGGGTTAAAATACAATCATGCCAAGGTAGGGAACAGCCTCCCCCCCTATCAGGCTCAAAAAGTCAAAAGATTTGAAAGCTATTAGCAGCTCTGTAGATCATCCTCTTTCAGACACTTTTCTCCTTTTCCACTGACAGGTTGAAGTTAAAAATTTAAGTAAAGAGAGGCTCTCTCCTTGCTACATACTTTTAATGGAACTGAAGCCAAAATAAGTCAAACTAAATTATGGGAATAAATGATCTCCGGAGAAGCATAATATCAAATTCGAAAGAACTGTAGAGAGTTCCCTTTGATCTTTTTTAGCTTCGCCGCCTGAAATTCAAACTCTGTATTTAATTTTAAATTGAATATGCCAGCTTTTACATTTCTTTTTCTAACATGATATATCAATTTAAGAGATGGGTCGCCTTTAACTTGAGGTTTTTGAAAAACGGTTGATCGTCTTTTTTCTTCTTTTTACAGCATAATATCCACCTATAAATATCGCTAGCCGCATCACTTATTTTGATGCGGAGTTCTATTGTTTAATTCTCCAATCTCGAAAGTTTCAGGACCCTCTGAAAATTTAAGGATCTATTTAAAAAGCTAACCTAAGTCTTTTCAACCCATCTCCTACAGAATGGTATAGTGGTGAAGGTGCTGACCTAATAACCAGGAAATGCTGAGTTCCAGACCTCCCCTATGCAGAAAAGCCATTGGGTGACCTTGGGCCATCTTTTAGTCCAGCTCACCTCACAGGGTTGTTGTTGTGAAAAAATAGGCAGAGGTGTTAAGTGTTTGCCAAAATACATACATATATACATGAATATATAGATAATGTAAAGGTAAAGGTGCCCCTCGCACATATGTGTTAGTCGTTCCTGACTCTAGGGGGCAGTGCTCATCTCCGTTTCAAAGCCGAAGAGCCAGTGCTGTCCAAAGACATCTCCATGGTCATGTGGCTGGCATGACTAAATGGCAAAGGGGCACAGAGCGTTGTTACCTTCCCATCAAAGGTGCTTCCTATTTTTTTATTTGCATTTTTACATGCTTTCGAACTGCTAGGTTGGCAGAAGCTGGGACAAGTAACGGGAGCTCACTCCGTTATGCGGCACTAGGGATTCGAACCACCAAACTGCCAATGTTTCTAATCAATAACCTCTGTGTCTTAGCCACTGAGCCACAGTGTCCCTGAAAGAATACATAGATAAACATATCTAAAATCCTGTAAAAATAAAAGCAGGATTAAAAACAATCTAATTTATAAAATAAAAATGATCAGACTAGACCGCTTGTTTTATTTATGTATGACGTAGAGGGGGGAAAGTGCTATTTCTTGGAAAGTCAAACCAGTGAAGTATGAATAGATGATTATTATAATAGAATCCTAAGTATTTGTATCAATGAAATATTTATTTATTAAATTTATATGCCACCCATCTCCTTCTGAAAAGTCACCCTTACAATACTGTGTAGAAGGTGGTAGGAGGATTTGAGATGTAGGCTGCCTGATCTCTAGAAAAACTTGCTAGAACTTTGCTCCTACTTCGTTACAGAAAAGATGGCCTTCAATGAAAAATCATCACGACCTCTTAGTAAGTAAGAAGAGATATTCATATCCCAAGTCAAACAAAGGTGATCTTTGACTTCTCTAGCTTTCTCCATTTTCATGTTCTGGTCACGCCAACTACCCAGTTGGTGCTTTACTATCAGGCATCCAGGCTTTCCATGACCCAATGGATATTTAATAAAGTGTTGTGACTTTTGTTGTGGTTGCTACAAAGATATTGGGTAATGGTCTCAGAGGAAGTGCTAGGGTGCCCATCACTGGGGATATATTGAATTATTATTATTCTAGTTTCCAGCCCATAGCAATAGTGCATTGTTAAGTGAATGAAGCTCTGTGGCACTCTATCTCCAGATGTAAATGCTTAGCCATGAGTTCAGTAAGTAGCCTCAGGGAACTTCCTAGCTGTCAGCAGAAACCTCTTCATGTGGAAGGGAGAAACAAGGAAAGCCTGACTAACGTTACAAAGAACATTGAGATGATTCATTAGAATTAATTTGGGAGCCTAAAAGCTGGTTCTGCAGTTGGGAATGAAGTAGTGGCACAACTGGCAACAAGCTTTAACAAAGCATAAATCAAATATTTAAGGTGGGAGAGGTGCCTTCGTATGAGATGTGGGCCTTTACTTCAGCTGTGATGGAAAAGTTCCTCAAATCTGTTGGGAGAACATTCTCATTCTAATGGCTACTCTTGAAATGACGTGTCTCTGGGTAATGGTTTGAAAGTTATAAGGTCAACAATAGAAATTGAAAGCATTACAATTAAAGCTTAGCTGAATCTTCTCTAAGAGGCATCTCCGCATAGGATCAAGAATTCAGCATAGAGTGCTGAGTTTCTTCTTCTATGGTTATCTACTTGTTGGCAGGGATCAGCTCCTTTGGTTGGTTGTGTCCTTCAACTCCACCAGCTTTGGTGCTGCCTTCTTCCCAATGCCACAAGAACGAGACTGAGAGAACCCTTTCTCACCTTTCCTGGTTCTTTTGAGTTCTGTTGTGGAATGGACACAAAGGCAAAAAAACAGGTGCTGTGGTTTGAGATGGGTGGGGTTGGAACAGAGAGAAATTAGGTTTCTGTCTGAAAACCATCAGCGACCCAGAGTTCACTTGATCAGTAAGATGGGCATAATAATAATAATAATAATAATAATAATAATAATAATAATAATAATAATAATAATAATAATAATAATAATAATAATAATAATAATAATAATAATAATAATAATAATAATAATAATAATAATAATAATAATAATAATAAGAAGAAGAAGAAGAAGAAGAAGAAGAAGAAGAAGAAGAAGAAGAAGAAGAAGAAGAAGAAGAAGAAGAAGAAGAAGAAGAAGAAGAAAAAGAAGAAGAAGAAGAAGAAGATTGAGTGGAGGAAACATCATAAAAGCCATAAATACCTGGGCTATACCTGTGATTCGATACTCTGCAGGAATAATTGACTGGACCCAGATGAAGTTGGACAATTTGGACAGAAAAATGAGGAAGCTTATGACAATGAATCATGCTTTGCACCCTAAAAGTGATGTTGACCGATTATACCTACCAAGAGCAGAAGGTGGTTGAGGACTCCTACAAGTAAAGCAGACTGTGGAAGAAGAAAGACACAGCTTGAATGCTTACATCTAGAAAAGTGAAGAACCAATGATTAAGGAAGTAAATAAAGGAGGCCTTTTAAAGACAACTAAGTCAAAATCTAAATATAAGAAAGAAGTAATTGAGAAGCGAGCTGCAAATTGGAAAAGCAAAGCTATGAATGGCCAATACTTGAAAAGTATTGAAGGCAAAGCTGACCCAAAACTAACTTGGAACTGGTTAAGATCGGGAGTACTGAAAAAAGAAACAGAAGGCTTTATTTTGGCAGCTCAAGAACAAACCTTAGCCACAAACTGCATGAAGGCAAAAATTCAACATGTTACCACCAACAGCAAAGGTCGCCTTTGTAATGAGAAAGATGAGACAGTCAACCACCTGATCAATGGGTGCAGCAAAATTTCACAAACCGACTACCTACAATGCCATGACCGTGTTGCTAAGATCATTCACTGGAAATTGTGCCAGAAGTTTGGATTTGAGTACAGCAAAAATCACGGGGAACATCAGGTTGAGAAAGTTTTAGAGAATGAGAAAGTCAAGATCTTGTGGGACTTCAGAATTCAGACTGACAGGCACTTGTCCTACAACACACCTGATATAACAATAATTGAAAAGAAAAAAGTATGGTTCATTGACATTGCAATACCTGGTGATGCATGAATTGAAAATAAGCAACAAGAAAAAAATCACAAAATACTGGGACTTGCAAATTGAAGTTGAGCGACTGTGGAGGAGGAAGTCGTGTGTTGTCCCGATTGTGATTGGAGCCCTTGGAGGACTGCCTCGCTATGTGGAGGTTCTAGGTTTGCCAGACTTGAGCATTCTGACTCTATAAAGGGCCACCTTGCTTGGAACAGCTTATATCCTCCGACATTACCTTAACAGTTCCTAGGTCCTTGGTTAGGACTCGAGCTGCTGAGCTACCAACCACCCCCAAAGGCTGTGAATCTCACCAAAGATTAACCACAGATAATAATAATAATAATAATGATGATGATGATGATGATGATGATGATGATGATGATGATGATAATAATAATAATAATAATAATAATAATAATAATAATAATAATAATAATGATAATAATAATGGTTTATAATATGGTTTACCTGTATCCAGAAAGTCATGGGAACACAAAGTGGAAAAGGTTATCGAGAATGAGAGGGTGAAGATCTTGTGGGACTTTCGAATACAAACAGATCGTCATTTGGAGCACAACACACCAGATATCACGGTTGTAGAAGGCCGATGTGTACAGTTCATTGATATCGCTGTTCCTGGAGATGCCAGAGTCAAAGAAAAAGAACTAGAAAAAATAATGAAATATCGCGACCTGGCCATCGAAACTACACGGCTATGGATGAAGCATGTCACAGTGACACCCATTGTCATCGGGGCACTTGGCACCATGTCCAAAAATTTTACTAAATATATCAGCAAATTGCAGCTTCCTGCAATAACACCAGCGGAACTGCAAAAAAACGGCGCTACTTGGAACGGCAGCAAACTGTATCAGCCATTGGCACCAGTCAATAGTATTTGCAATGCATTTTTGAATGTTCAGTTGGCTGAGTTTCATGTTTTACGAATAAAGTAAATAATCATCATCATCATCATCCAGATTTGCCTATCCCAGGTCCTTGGTGAGGACTTGATAGGTAGACAAAACATCTGGCTGACTGTACGATGGATGATGATGATGATAAAATGCTTGCCTTCACAAGTTTTAGGTGCTTCATTCTTCAAAGCACCTGTGGGTAGGACAAGAAGCAATGGATGGAAATTAACCAAGGACAGAAGCAACATGAACTAAGAAGAAATTTCCTGACAGAATTATTAATTAATCAGTGGAACAACTTGCCTCCAGAAGTTGTGGGTGTTTCAACACTGGAAGGTTTTAAGAAGAGATTGCACAACCATTTGTCTGAAATGGTATAGAGTTTCCTGCCTGAATAGGGGGATAGCACTAGAAGACCTCCAAGGTCCCTTCCAACTCTGTTATCCTATCCTATCCTATCCAATCTTATTAATCACTAGAGGTTTTTAAGAAAAGACTGGACAGCCACTTGTCTGAAGTAGTATAGAATTTCATGCTTGAGAAGCAGGTTGGATAGAAGATCTCCAAGGTCCCTTCCAGCTCTATTCTGATTCCTAAATCCAGAGTTGGTAGCCAGAAACCTTAAAAATGGATGCATGCAACTCCTGGATTAAACGGAAAGATCCTCTGAGATAATCAGTTTAGACTAATGCTATGCCAGCCCTTTCTCATTCAATTTGATGAAAAGAACATGGCTTTCAACATTCCTTTGAAAGAGAATTCCTCTTCACCCAATTCCCTTGGGACCATTAGGTTTCTGCACTGATTTAACTATGACAGTCGAGTGCAAATATGTCATCTCGCACTGAATAATCTGCTTTCCAGCAGCTTCCCAGCCTTCCATGAAACCCAGAAGGGAGACTCCTGGTCAGATCTTTCTTAGTTTGAGTGACCTGGACTGCCAGAAAAGGCCTGGAAGGAATGGAAAGATGTGGCATGGGGCAGTGGTGGGATTCAATTTTTTTTACTACTGGCTCTGTGGGCGTGGCTTTGTGAACATGGCAGGGGAAGGATACTGCAAAATCGCCATTCCCTCCCCACCCCACTAACCTGCTTTCCAGCTCTGTTCTCCTGTTCAGGGCAACAAAAGACGGTCAGCTGAGAGGCTGGGAGGCAATGGGGGTGGGGCCAGCCTTTTGCCAGTTCTCCAAGCTACTCAAAATTTCTGCGACTGGTTCTTCAGAACCTGTCAGAACTGGCTGAATACCACCTCTGGCATGGGGGGTGGGGGATGGGGCATGAAAGTATAACCGGAACACCATCTGGCGAAATTTAAAAGAAATTATCAAGCGCCCCGAGAGTAAGGTAGAAAAGCGTCTTTTGCAGGGGAAGAAAACATATGAAAAACGGTATGGCGGTTTAGGAGTAGCATGAATTCAAATGCCCTTACTTGTTGAGTGAATATTGGGAGAGAGGGAAGGAGAGAGAATTGAGGGTGTTTTCTTAAATAAAGCAAGTGGGAGAAGACCCAGCTCTTCTCCATCTCAGCTGATTCATGTTTGCTTAAGCTCCATCCGTGCCTGACTTGTGAGCCCTCTGGAGAAGGCTCACAGGGGGATTTAACTCCCGCCAACCAAAAGATCACCCAGGCCCATCCGACAGCCTCTGTTTTTCATATCTCCCCATCTTAAGCTTGGCAGGTCCTTCGACAGCTTGTGCGAGCTCTCCCTTTTCAAAGGCTGGTCCAGAGGCATCCACAAAACATCCCAAACCTTGCCATGTAACATTAGAAATCCAAGCCTTGGGGGAGTCATTTGTAATGCATAATTTATCCCCTGAATTTAGCATCCTTTCTTGCTTGCAGCAAGCAGGCCAAGCTTTCTTTGCCTTTCTTTCATTACACCAAATCGCTCGGCGGTTTTTTCCCCCCTAACTTGATTGCTAACTGCTCTCAGCGGGTTTCCGATCCTGTCTTGAGCTGATGTGGTTTGCTGGGACTCTTTCAATATTTTATGTAATGTTATTCTATTCTATTTAAAAAAAGAAAGAAAGAAAGAAAGAAAACCAGGGTGAATTTTGGGTGGCTCGGATGGATTTTTTTTATTTTTTTTATTTTTTGCGGTCGGATACGCCATATGTTGATCTTCCAAAAGGTCAACAGCACTCAGACTAGGTTGCAAGTACGGCGGTTTAATTGCCACAGCTGGAAGCACTGAGAGAGCCAAGCACATTCTGCGAAAAGCTGAAAATAGCAAAAGGAGGCAGCCAGGGAACCACGGAGAGGGCTAGTTACAGAGGCAGCTTAGTAAGCATAAGGATCATTAAGGAAGGGTTGGTGCATAGCCTAGGGAGATGCTCGGAAGAGCGGGGATCTCGGGAGCAGGCCTGCCACTTGGGACGCAGGAGGAGGAGGATAGCTGCAACGGATGGGATGCCTTTGCCCACTCAACTTTGCAAGATGCAGATGCTTCTCCTTTCCCTGCTTGAGCAGTGGGGTGATCGCTCTTCAAAAAGCAATGCCACATTTGGAGGGAAAGTGTCCTGGCATAGAGAGGCCCAAAGGGGAAGGACACTGGATATAAGGTGGGAAGTGAAGGTTAGCTTATAGAAGTTGAGACATAAATTCTTGAAATAGCGCATAGGTACATATTCACCAGAGGTGGGTTTCTACCAGTTCGCACCAGTTCGGGCGATCCGGAAGTCGTAATTTTGCCTGGGTCGCAGAACCGGCAGTGACCCAGGCTGGCCACACCCCTGAACTGGTTCCCCAGTCTCCGCTGCTGTTGCCAGCATGTTTTTTATTATTTTTGCATGGTCTTCGCACGTGCACAGAACAATTTACAGTGAACTACATGTGCGTGCACAGCGTGCACAAAGCATGTGTGAAGCGAACCGCTACCAACACCGGTAGGAACCCCCCCCCCTGATATTCACACAGTATGATTGGATTAGAGTTATAATCTTCAATCTGTCAGGCTTGGCCCAAGAATGATGTACAAGGACTCAGGCAGAGTTCAGTTCTTTATTTGCTTACACACAATAGACAGAATCTTGCCAGACTAAACCTTTACTACTCTCATTCTAATGGAGATTCCAGGGTCTGTCTATCTTCATTCTCTTCCTCTATCTCCCTCCTTCCTCTGGGCTGGGTTGCCTCCTCCCCTTTCTGAAGAAACTGCTGCTGCCCTGAAGTCTATTACACCAGCTCTTCCACAGTAGGCACCATCTCTTACACTGTCGTAGTAATAACCATGGCACTACTCTTTGGGGAATTGCAATAGAATTACATCTGACATAGACCAACCTTCCTTAACTTGGTGGATTCAAATATTTGTGTTGCTACTCCCAAAATGGGTGGGTGATCTGAGATCTGTAGTTCAATATATAAGGAAGGTTGGTATAACCCTTGCAGCCTGGGTGTTGTCTGCCTATATGTCTGTCTCACTCACCATGGTACTTACGAGATCGCCTTCTGCCACCAAGGGCCTCCCATTGGCCAGTACACTCCCAGAGAGAGGGTCTCCTCATGGTGCCGTCGGCTAGACAATGTCGACTGGCGATACCAGGGGGAGAGCCTTCTCCGTGGGAGTACCTGTCCTCTGGAACGAATTGCCCCCGGAATTAAGAACTATCCCTGACTTACGCACCTTCCGCCGTGCTCTCAAAACCTTTTTCTTCCAACAAACCGGGCTGGCATAAAACATGATTTTTAAATTCAAATTTTTATTAATTTTAATCAGGGTTAGTTTGGGGTTTTTTTTCCACGTTTCGGCCAAAGTTTAATATGTCTTTTAAAAGCTTTTTTAAAAAACTTTTATATATTTGTTTTTATTCTGACTGTACACCGCCCTGAGTCCTTTGGTAGTAGGGCAGTATAAAAAACCAATAAAACTCAAACTCACTCACCCTTGTTGTCACCTGTTTGCTGTCTGGCTCAGAAAACCAGTTGACACCATCTCCATTAGATCTTCTACAGTTGATGAGATGGGTGGGGGGAGGTGTCACATCTAAATCACTTCATCATTTATGCATCCTCAAGCTTGAATTTCATCTATGAAGGTGTCCCACATGGAGGGAAATTGAAAGATGCTTATGTCTGTAGGTTAGAGAGGGTTCATTTAAGGGTGAAAGATTGGCCTTTGCTACTGTACAAAATGGCAACCATCCACATCTATCTGCCCACAGTGACTTATAAACTAAGAGATCTTGACTGGATGGGGAGATTATTTACCAACAATGAGCCACATGCTACCTCTATCATGGAGACAGAGTCTTTGGAACCCCCTCTTCATCCATAATCAAAGACTGGTAGCATAAATAGCAATTAAAATTCAGAATATGGCTTGGACTATATATATATTTAATATCTGTTGAACAGGATACATTTAGTGTAGGGCAGAGATGAGGGAGGAACTAGACAGGGGAGGAGTTGGAGGCAGTCCCTTATCTTATTGAAGGCAGAGAAGGACCAGGCCTGGCTTGAAATTGGTTTGATGGTGGCAATGGTGTGTGCCAGGATTGCCATTGCTAAGCGATACAGTCACATGATGTCACACTTTATGACTGTATTGCTTAGAGACAGAAATTCTGGTCCCAGTTCTGGTCATAGGTTGGGGACTACCCATTCCTGATTTTGGCCAGCACCTGAATTTTGAATGGCATCAAATTTGGCTGTTGACTTTCCTGTACTTGCCTAGACTGAGGCAAAGACTTCCTTTTATACATGGCTGATTCAGAAGGCACCATCTTCTCTGGAGTAATGAGTTGGGAGGGTGGAGCAGAATCCAGAAATAATTGAGAGACTCGGAACTTTATATTTGGGTAGAGTCAGGTTACTTCCTTGCTAAAAAGTGATAGTAGAACAAAAAATGGGTAACCTTGACGTGCTGACTGAAAGTTTCATTTCAACATGTTCAATGCATAGAATTTAATTGGTGATAGGTATTATTTATCTTGGACTGTACTATCTATGGTCTCCACATAACAACCTCACCAAGAGGTGCCACCCAATGGTAATTTGTGACATAACCTTAGGGGTTACTCATTTACTACACAATGAGAGCTCATATGAGCTTTTGTTAATTATTATTTTAAGACAAATTTAATTTTTTTGTCCTGGCCGTGCCTTCTTCTGAGAATGTTGTCCCATTTTATCTCTAAGTCCTGAAATCATTGCATGCACCTACTTTAAAGAGTATAAACTCCTACTCTCCAACAAGCTTTCAACTCCATAAAATGACTGTCAAACTGTTCCAAGACTAGCTGGAAGAACTGCTATTAATTTGGCTGTTCATTGTGCAATCGAAGATGAGCCAACTTAGAAGTAAACCCAGAGAGTTCCCAGGATTGTGGGTGTTGCAAATTCCTGCCATAATAGCTGAGGATGTAAAAGCTCTACACGTGAACTCGTTCTTGGCTCCCTTTTGGATGTTTATCTTTTAAGTCAGCCTGAATATATCATTCTACCAGGAAAATGCAATACAAAACACTTATCTGGCTGCTGTTTCTCCACTCATGTTAAGTTATTTCTTGTTATCATTTCACAAGCCGATACAGCCGCTGGGATCAGCAATTTCAGACGCGTGATGTCTATTTCCCCTGCAACATATTTTGGTCTTAGATTTGCACAGTATGTTTTCACTCAACCTTGGTTACTTTATCCAACCTCGGTTATTAAGGCTCAAGAATGAAAGTCAGATGAATCCATGAGGCAATGTTCCTGCTTGAAATCTTTACCAAATTAAAAGATGACATACATTGTGAACTAGTTTTCACTTACCTTGGTGTACAGCCCACTGAACACAGGAGGAGTTATTTCATAGTAAACATACACAAGATGGAACCAAGAAAGCCATTTCATCTCATACATGGAAAACTGTCACTTGTGTGTGTGTGTGTGTGTGTGTGTGTGTGTGTGTGTGTGTGTGTGTTCCAGCATAACTCTGGAATGCCTTGAGCAATTTCAACCAAACTTAATACACAGATGACGTAGTCTCTGGAAACAAATACTGTGTGGGTAAGACACCCCTAACCCCCCTTGGAGTGTGTGTTCTATTAAGATACAGCCTGTTGTACCTTAAAATGGCTTCTACTGTACTACCATAAATCAGCTTCTACTGTACAGCACACTGGAGTTGCCATGGTAACAGCTTCACAGTACTCCACAGGGGGGCTCCTTCTGGTAAGGGGGAAAATCCAACATTAGAAGTTATGTTTGGTCCAGACATTTCCCCCCTATAAATAAATACCTGGGCAAAACCAGGTTATTGGCTAGATAAACTTAAAAGGATTCTTCAGCACTGTCTTGATTATCTTCAGAGGTTTTCTACATGATGTTGTCTATGTTTGCATTACAGAGAATACAGTATCTTTACCCTTGGTTCAATCATTGCTTATACTTCATTGGTTTAACTGGGCCACCAATTGAGCATCTAAAATATAAACCAACAGGTATCTTTCAACTAATTAAATAAATACCTACCAAGGATGGATAAACTCATTAGAATCATGATTTCATCTATTTCTGAAGGAAGCAAAGCAGGAAAAAAATTATTGCAGTTTCCCTAAGGGTGGCAAATTTCGGGAAATTTGACTGGAATCAATGCTTATTCAAAGACGATGTTATGGGATCAAAGGGAAACATATCACTCATGAGATAAGAAAAAGAAATTAATCAGAAATGTGTCCTATTATCACCGTGAAATAAATCTTCTTAATATGCAGCTAGTTTCCACTCTCCACTATCCCATTTCAGTAAAATATTAACACATCTCATTCTTGCAAGCCATTTATCTTGCAAGAATGGGGAGCCAATTGCCCTCCACAGATTACTCAACTTCCAAGCTTCCCCAAAAATAAGACAGGGTCTTCTCTTCTTTTAACCTCCGAAATAAGTGCTTGACCTTATTTTCAGGGAGGTCTTATTATTTTTGAGGTGCAGGAGGTGGTGAGCGTGGTCACCTCATGGCTGCTGCTGTGTTGCAATATTTTTGGGGAGAGCTTATTTTCAGGGGAGGGTTTATTTTTAGCGCATGCGCTCAAAAGCCCGATTGGGCTTATTATCCAGGGAGGTCTTATTTTCAGGGAAACAGAGTACTACTTTTACGCTCTCAATTAGCTTTGAGACCATAAACTCCCTGGCCACTGGGGAGGCATGCTGGGCATTGTAGTTCAATGGAGTGGCACAAGTTCCCCATCCCTAATCTACTCTCACAGAGGCAGGCCTTTTTAGTTGCTTCCTCAGCTGCACATCCATATTGTCACTACAGTAAAAGGCATTGTGGCCGACTACAGATATTGGTGGATAAAAGCATCCTTCACCATTGACTGGGCTGATAGGGATGTTAGGAGTTATAAATCAACATTTGGCTGACTGCACGTTGGCTATTCCCAGAGTGCAGTTTTCACATGTTTACTTTTCCGTTTCCTTGTAGCCAAACTGAGAAAGCTGTCACTGGTATGTTTTCAAAGAAATCAGAGTTATGCAGAGGTTGGGGGCTGTTTCAGACTCTAATGGGAGCAAAGATGGAATTCATTTTCCTTCCAAAGAACCATTGCAACGCAGCTTGAATTCTCGCCCCCTCCCCACCCCCCAGCTCAAAAAGACAAAGTCATACGAGGACAAAGACATTAATAATGTCATATCTAGTTTGTTTCTAGAAATGATGAGTCTGAACCAAATCTCCTGGAGGAAAGTCACATTTCAGGCTCAGATCTGCCACTGTGTATATTTCTTCCCCGAGCTTGCTATCTGGTAGAAATGTAATAACATTAATCTGTCGGAAAACCCAGAGTCAAAAGTACCCCTTGCATGCTACTGCATTAATAACTATTCCTGGCTTTACTCAGATATAATAGTAAACCATTGTTAAGTGAAAGAAATTTCAAGTCATGGGCCCCCTTCTTTTTCTTCCCCTGATGCAGGCAGACTGGGATAGCAAATGTTTGCTTTCATTTTGATGGAACATGGTTGGTTAATAATTAGGTTCAGACACTGCAATACATCATAATGTAGTTTGTTTGGTTTTGCCTTAGTACAGTGGTCTGCAAAGTTGGCTCTTTTAAGACTGGTGGACTTCAACTCCCAGAATTCCCCAGCCAGCCATGCTGGCTGGGGAATTCTGGGAGTTGAAGTCCACCAGTCTTAAAAGAGCCAACTTTGCAGACCACTGCCTTAGTAGATTATGTATATACTCCAGTAGATCAGAGATACTATTCAGCCAGTTCTGACAGGTTCTAGAGAACCAGTAGCCAAAATTTTGAGTAGTTCAAAGAACTGGCAAATAGGCTGGCCCCACCCCTGCTGCCTCCCAGCTGATCTTCTTTTGTTGCCCTAAAAAGGAGAACGGAGCTGGAAAGCAGGTTAGTGGAGTGGGGAGGGAATGGGGATTTTGCAGTAACCTTCCCCTAGGAATGGGGAGGGAATGGGGATTTTGCAGTATCCTTTCCCTGCCATGCCCACAAAGCCATGCCACGCCCACAAAGCCACGCCCACAGAATTGATAGTAAAAAATTTTGAATCCCAACACTGCGATAGGTTATAAAGCATTGTTTACAGTTTACATTATGAATGAGTCTTCCCATTGTGACTTATTCAACTAATCATGATTAAGACAGGCCATAGCTTAATATAATCCCAATCAATTATGTTCTAAATGGGAAATACTCTGCCCTATGACTATGGCATATCTGAACGTGCCAATCCCCTAGAAACATTTATGATTCTAGGGTGGTTTTGAATAATAAAGTCTAGTTATAATGACACTGGATAAGTCAATCCACTATACTTGGTTGAAACTGGTATTGGACACTTCCAATCTCCCATTCAATGTGCAATCATGAGAACTGAAATTGCCTTAAATAAATAATGTTACATTTTGGCCTTGTGTTATATCCTAAATAGGCCATTGGAAATTTATCTATATAAAACTGTAGATGAGGCATGTCTAATCCACAAACTGCAAGTGATCTGGGACAGCTAATAACGCTAAGAATGTGGCCCCATAAAATTATAAACTTTTAATATTACGATTTGATTTATATAACCATATTTCTTTCTTTTTTTTAAAAAAAAAAAGGTTATTTGGACTAGCTATATCTTCTTATATGTTCATGCTTAGAAACAGAACCAAAAGCTATCTTTATGGCAACCTGCTGGTGATCTGAGAATGTATGGAAAAAATAAGGAATAATCCATTTTTTTAACTTAGACTTTATATGTTGTATTATTACTACAGAGTATTAAGTAAACCAGCCTATGGTACTATGCATATTTACCTTAGTGTAGGCCCTATTTAACTTGGTGATGTTCATATTTCAGTTTATACACACAAACAAATATTTACAATCCATTTTTAATTTTTTAAACCATTTTAAACATTTCTACCTTAAAACAATTTTGAAGAATCACCAAAAATAGCAATTGATAAAATCTACAGGACCAGTCCAGTATAGAAAATGTGTTAGATTAGGTTAGAGACTGCTTTGCATCTTCAGGTTTAACATCATGCGTATGCATGATGATAGATGATAGCTAGCTAGTTAGCTAGCTAGATGTTAGATAATTATAATATATAGCAATATATAGATAACAGATTTCTAAGAAGCTTGCAAAAAAATAAAAATAAAATAATCATCTCTAAACTGGAGATTTGCCTAAGACTTTTTTCTGACAACAAACCTATCAGTTTGATACCTAGGAGAAAAACTATAACCTGTAGACAGAGACTAAATCAATGGTTATTGCAGAACGTCTTAGTGGTAGACAACTGCAGGAAGAAACTAACTTTAAAAACAAGATTTACCAAAATGTTCACAATTTCAGAAAAAAAATATTATGAACTATATCTACTATGAACATATTGGAAAATATTTTTTTAAAAAACATTTAAGCAGGGAAGGCTTTAGGACTGGTTAGACTACCTGTTTCTTATTATAAACTAGTTGATAACCCAGTGTTGCCCAGATATTTATTTATAGGGAGAAAATGTCAGGACCAAATGTAATTTCTAATGTTGGAGTTGCCCCCATACCAGAAGCAGCCCCCTTGTGGAGTACTGTGAAGCTGTTACCATGGCAACTCCACTGTGCTGTACAGTAGAAGCTATTTTAAGGCACAACAGGCTGTATCTTAACAGAACATATGCCTAGAGGGGTGTCAGGGGTGTCTTACCCCCACAATATTTGTTTCCAAAGAGTAAGTCATATGTGTACCAAGTTTGGTTGAAATTGCCCAAGGTGTTGCAGAGTTATGCTGGAACATGCACACACACACACACACACACACACACACACACACGTTTCCATTGATCAGCTCAAAAACATCACACACACATATAAATATATATGCTTTCGTAGATTTTCACGGGTGTAGGTATGCTGGTATTGCCATCCTCGGGTGTTTTCCCGTGTATATAGCATGGAATTGTTATTGCAACATTTCGGCAAGATCTCACTTGCCATCCTCAGACCGAAGCCTGAGGATGGCAAGTGAGAACTTGCCGAAACGTTGCAATAACAATTCCATGCTATATACACGGGAAAACACCCGAGGATGGCAATACCAGCATATATGTGTGTGTGTATGTGTGTGTGTGTTACGTTTTTGAGCTGATCAATAAGATGGTCTCTAGATGGTCTCTGGTGATAAGCCGAAAGGCAGAAAAGGAAAAGCAGTGTGTTTCCTCCCTTAATTGGGGCTTAACAGGATGTTGTGGCACAACCATATACTTATCCTCCTGTCTCAGCTGATCAGGAAGAGAACCTGGTGGCATAGTGGCTAAGGCTTCTGCCTAACATGTAATACAGCCCTGGTTTGAATCCCAGTAAGGGTATGGCTAGCTGATGAGAGCTAAAAAGCTCGAAATAGATCTATCCTAGTCTCCCTGATTTATTTATTGATCAGCTCAAAAACCTTACATACATACATATAAATATAAATGAGTGTATGTGTGTATGTTCCAGCATAACTCTGGAACACCTCCAGCAGTGTGTGTGTGTGTGTGTGTGTGTGTATTTATATTTATATAAAACCAATTTTTGCAACCATTTTAGAAAATGATGAATTCTGTTTTAGAAGGAGACTTTTGAAACTTCTCCCCAGTTTTGGAGAGTGACCTTTGGCAGCCCTTATAGTGGTATTTGAGATTTTCAAGGTAATGAAAGATACACACCCTAATAAAAATGACTGAGATTTCAAAACATATCATAGCATGTTTGTTTTATTCTTTTAATTTTAATATGCTGGCCTGCCTATGAACTTTATTTATTTATCCAATTTATATAGCTGCCTATCTCACAGAACAAGTGACATACAACAAGGCTAAAACAAGTAATAATTACCCGGTTCAGTTTACTTATTATTATTTAAAAGAACACTAACTAACAACAATTAAAAAAACAAAGCTAAAACAAAAATTAATAGGCAAAGGGATGTTAGTAATTATAGAGCTTCCTCACTAATTCACGGTCCCTGAGGGGAGGAGGGGAGGCCTGGTGGCACAACCAGCTCTTGAAGGATCTGCAGGAGATTAGAAGCGAGGGAGCTAGTTGCCTCTCAGGGGGACGATATTCCACATATCTCTTTACATTAGAAATATATATATATAATAAAATGGCTGTGTCTGTATGTTCCAGCATACCTCTGGAATGCCTCAAGCAATTTCAAGCAAACTTGGTACACAGATTATTTACCATCTGGAAACAAATACTGTGGGGGTAAGACACCCTTAACGCCCCTCGGGGGGAGTGTTCTGCTAAGATACAGTCTGTTGTGTCTTACAATGGCTTCTACCGTACTGGTGTAAAATGGCTTCTATTGTGCAGTGCATGGAGTCACCATGGTAATGGTTTCACAGTACTCCACAAGGGGGCTCCCTCTGGTAAGGGGGAAAATCCAACATTACAAATGAAGGTGGTATCACTTTTCTTGATGCTTCTGGGGGCACAGGGGAAACATTTCTAATTTAATTGTCGCCGAAATCAGGGCTTTTCCTGTCTAATACATGATTAGGATAAATAAATACCCAGGCAATGCCAGGTCATCAACTAGTACTTTGTAAAAAACAACCGTTCTCTTCTAATTTAGGAGACCAAAGCATATCTCAAAATTGCTGGAATTCTTTATATCAGCCAAGATTGAAGGAGATATCATGGTAGGATCAGGGGTGGGTTCCTTTCAGTTCTAACCTCTTCCATAGAAGAGGTTCCACGAATCTACAGTGCCATTTAGAACCGGTTCCAACTCCCTCCCCCTGCCCATCCGCACATCATCAAGATGAAGACTGAGAGGAGGAATTCTGGGAGTTGAAGTTCACAAGTCTTAAAGCTGTCAAGTTTGAACATTCCTGGGGTTTTTTCCCCCAAAGGGTTAGGGGTGCAAGGGTCTTGTAACTTGACAGCTTTAAGACTTGCGTGCTTCAAATGCCAGAGTTTCTGAGCCAACATTTTGGTTGCTAAGCAAGAGCGTTGTTAAGTGAGTTTCACCACATTTTACAAGTTGGCCATGCCCACCCAGTCACATGACTGCCAAGCTACTCCCACCCGGTCACATGGGCAGCAAGCCACTCCCACCCAGTCACATGGCCAGTAAGTCACTCCCACAAAGCAGGCCACACCTATAGAAGAGGTTGTAAAAAAATTTGAAACCCACCACTGGGTAGGATTCAATTTCGCAAGAGGATGAAAGGGGCTCAACCTCAGGTGATCATCCTTTTTCTGAGA